>VZQC01013287.1:1567448-1613475 GCA_009823505.1 Rhizomys pruinosus | reverse complement strand
CAACAACAACAACAACAACAGAAAAGACTGCATCAAAGAACTGACTGAAACAGTGAACTTCTGCTCAAAACAGTCAACTTCCCCATGGAAAATATTGAGAAAGACTAAGAGATGAAAAGCATGTTTGGCAGAATGCATGAGCTCTGGCGGGGTGGGGGAATAGGCGGGAACACGGGTCTAGATTTGTTAAAAATAAATAAATAAATAAATTTATGTGAAAAAAAAAACAAAAAACTGTATGCAAAGATTGCTCAGGGCTTGCCTCTCCCCATTGTACAGGTGAACCCCAGTGCACTGGAGAAATAAACCTCTTGCTTTTGCAGCGAGTCTTGTCTCCATATCTCTCACTTGGGGGTCTCTCAAGGGTAAGGCTCCATTCAGGTCTTACAATACCACCTCCAACCCTCATTTTTATCAGTTCACCACTGGTCAAGTTCTAAATACATCTAAATCTTTTAATCTTCCACTTCCAACATTAAGCTAACTAGTGCATCAATTATCAATTTAATGAATAAGAAACTTGCCACTTTGATTCAAATGCATTAAGTCATATAATTGATGTCCAATAAAAGATGACTCCCCCAAAACAGTTGTCTGGGATGAATAATAACGGCCTAAGAAGCAGAGGTAGAGCTTGACTCTCAGCTGTCCCACTCACCAACAAGCTGGGTGGTCTTGGGCAATTCAATCCAGAGCCTCCTTATAATGAGTGATAGGTCCAATGAGTCAAGAGCTTGTTGTAAGCCTACAAATAAAACCCTATTCTAACCTGTTGGGCACTGAGAAAGAGTTGGAAAATCCATACAATTAGCAGCCTGTTACATTTTGCCTTATTTTTTCCCTATCCCTTTCTCATGATTTACTATCTGTCAGCAACATGACTTTGTCTCTTAATATTCTGTGTTGGCGGTGTCCAGATGTTCTACCTATCCTGTCAGCTCTCACAGCAGGAATTACATCATTTCTTTCAAGTGTACCACAATGCCTAAGGCAACCTCTCTCCATTGCTGTGTCCCAAACACTGACTTATGTGAGGGCTTTTCCAGCTATGAGGAATGAATGGCCAGGCCAGGGATGTAGTTCAATTGGTAGAGTGTTTGTCCAGCATGCATGAACCCCTGGATGACATCCTCAGCATCACATAAACAGGCTCAAGCCTATTATCCCAGCACAAGGGAGGTAGAAGCAGTAGGATGAGAAGCTCAGTGTCAACCTTTGCTACATATGAAATTTGAGGCCAGCCTGATCTAGAGACCTTGGAAATGAAAGAGAATGAAAGAGAAGAAGGGGGGGGGGGAGAAGAGGGGACGGGAGAGAAGAAAGGATAAAATTCTACAGAGAAAGGTTTTATTCTTATTATTTCAGTGTAAGCACTTACAGTCCCTCCTATTGCAAGATTTTGATCTTTGGACTATCTGCAGGCTCTGCCTCAAATCGATCCTCCAAATTCACTGTTTCTTCATGTTTCTGTGTTTCAAATTCACTGCCCCCCCCAATCTATATTGAATTTCGTGGGTCTTTTTTAAAATAATGATAATCAGGCCGGGGTGGTGGCACACGCCTTTAATCCTAGCACTTGGGAGGCAGAGGCAGGCAGATCTTTGTGAGTTTAAGGCCAGCCTGGTCTACAGAGTGAGTTCCAGGAGAGCTGGGGCTACAGGAGACCCTGTCTCAAAAACACCAAAAAAAAAATGTTTAAAGTAATGATAATCAGGTAATATATCAATATTTTCATCCACCAATTCTTGCTTTAGTTTCCAACAGTTCTCCTCTGTGCTATTTTTTTTTTTTTTAACTTAGATTTTTTTACTATCCACAAAAGCCCCTTTGTTTTCTCCTCCTGGAATCACATGAAATAGTGTTGAACAGGAATGGAATTTAGGACTTAATGGATCAAGATTCAAATCTCAGCTTCACCTGCTCACAGTTCCATGATCCCCCTCTCTGAACATCAGATTCCTCAAAAGGGGGACAATGAATTGAGGCAAGTATGTGTAAGCACAGTGCCAAATGAGAGCTCCTGTACACTGCCAATCCCTACTCCAGAGGTACTCACAAACACTTCTGAAATCGCCCAGAACGGAGGAATGCTGGAAGAGAGCCTTAAGTACTTCTGCTTTCTAGTAGGAACTAAACTTCCAGCTGGCTGAATTAGTTGAAGCTACCATTGCCTAGTGCTATTGGTCATAGTTTAGAAAGGCGGCCTTTGACTAATCCACTGGTCCTCATGTTTGTCACTGGTCTTTTTCTTTTGGGTTTGTTTGGTGGGAGGTGTTTGTTTTTGGTTTCGTTTGGTTTGGGGGTGGAAGTTATAATGAATTAAGTCAACAAGTACTTATATTGGAAACAACAACAGAAAGGACTGCATGAAAGAACTGACTGAAAGAGTGAACTTCTGCTCAAAACAGTCAACTTCCTCATGGAGAATATTGAGAAAGACTGAGAAAGAGATGAAAAGCATGTTTGGCAGAATGCATGAGCTCTGGTGGGGTGGGGGAATTGGGGGGAACACGGGTCTAGATTTGTTAAAAAAATTAAAAAAAACAAAACAAACAAAAAAAAACCAAGTACTTATGACATACCTATGGAAAACAGATTCTTATATTGCCAGACTTGGAGTTTATACTATATGGGAAACCCTCTTTGAAAAAGAATAGAAAATTCAAGTGCAAAGTTAGGCCTAAAACTGGCTGTTTGTGGGAATGCAAATTAAAAGGCCCCTGCTGCTTAAGGCTAATCTGCATCACAAGAAATCTGATTCTGGAGCCCCAAAGTCAGTGGGAAGCTCTGGGGAAGTGGCCAGGCCTTCCAAGGATCACAGCCACAAGGACATGGGTCCATCCAGCACTCTGGTAAATTTCACATTTTTTGTGCTGTAAGCTATCTGTGGCCGTATGAGCCTGAAGATCCTTGAACACAAGAGCTCTTTTCAGTCTCTTCACCACTCTGGACCTGGAAGAATCCAGACCTTTCAGATTTCACAATCTGTTTTTTCACAATTCTCCTCCCAGACTCCAAGAAACAGAAGATTGCCAATCCTATGGGTATCAATGGAATTTGAAAACACATTTACAAATGAAGAGTTGGGGTTCAAAAAGCACACAACAGTATGCTCCAGGTGGAAGAGAATTGTTGCCTCAGCCAAAAGTAAAGCCATTGCAGGCCCTGCTTGGGTTTTAGAGGCATTTCTGTTCTGTTGTGTCCCTCCTCAGACCTGGTCTAATCCAGGAATAAGAAAAGGCAAGTAGGGGGCTGGAGAGATAGTCTAATGGTTAAGAGCGCCGACTGCTCTTACAGAGGACCCAGGTTCGATCCCTAGCACCCACATGGCAGCTGAGAACCGTCTGAAACTTCAATTCCAGGAGAACTCCAGTTCCAAGGGAACCGTCTGAAACTTCAATTCCAGGAGAACTCCAGTTCCAAGGGAACCGTCTGAAACTTCAATTCCAGGAGAACTCCAGTTCCAGGGGAATCGGGGAATCCGACACCCTCTTCTGACCTCTGCGGCATTGCACGACACGGGTGCACACACTTGCATGCAGACAGTACATTCATACACATACAGAAATAAAAATTTTTAAAAATATTAAAAAAAAAAGAAAAGGCAAGTAAACTTTATTTCCCCTAAAGAGGCACGTCAGAAGCCAGCCTTCAATGGGCACCCGCACAGCTATCAACAACCACCCATAATTCCAGTTCCAGGGTATCCAACGCCCTCTTCTGTCCTCTGCAGCCATCGTAGGACACAGATGCACCTACATACATGCAGGCAATACCCTCATACACATAAAAAAAATTAGAGTATTATTCTTACATTCCCTTTTATTTTATTACATACACACATTATAAATACGTTTATACAAATATATATATATATATATATATATATATATATATATATATATATATATATATATATATATATATATATATATATATATATATATATATATATATATATATATATATATATATATATATATATATATATATATAAAGAGAAAATATAAAGTCTCCCACTTTGGGGGCTGGAGAGATGGCCTAGCAGTTAAGAGCTCTTGCAGAGGACCCAGGAATAAGAAAAGGCAAGTAGGGGGCTGGAGAGATAGTCTAGCGGTTAAGAGCGCCGACCGCTCTTGCAGAGGACCCAGGTTTGATCCCCAGCACCCACATGGCGGCTGAGAACCGTCTTTAACTCCAGTTCCAGGGGAATCCGACACCCTCTTCTGACCTCTGAAGCATTGCACGACACAGGTGCACAGACCTACATGCAGACAGTACATTCATACACATAAATAAATGAATAAATAAAAATTTTTTAAAAAATTAAAAAAAAAGTCTCCCACTTTAACTTAGACTGCTCTGTAACTTACTGTGAATGTAGCCCCAACTGGCTTTGAATTCTCAGCAATCCTCCTGCCTCAGCCTCCTAACTGCTGGGGTTACAAGGTGAAGCACCATGCCTACTAGCTCCTGCATTCTTTTTCATTAAACCTTTATTCTCAGATACTATGCATCTATGCAGCACACTTCAGCCTTATAAAATTATTATCTTTGGGGCCTACATAGAAATTTGCATGTGTGACAATTGAATCTTTTATCTTAAAGTTACAAGGATTGGTCATGAGATGTTCTTTGAAATATTCATCAACGTCTAATGCATGCAGAGTATTGCTTAACATTCAAAGCAATATAATCTTGTCTTTTCTTGAATTTTGCCTTTGATTAAATGGCACAGTTATTCAAGAAATAGGACCCATGATCCCTGGAAAATCATGCATCTATGATAGGAATTGTTTCCATTTAGAGTTAATAGCACTACTGTGAAATTATCAAATTTGGGTTAGAAAGCTTTAGAGAATGAAGGCTGTAGAATTTAATGTGCGAGCGACATATTGCATCTTTGCAATAGCAGAGTAAATCGTGTAGCAATTGCAGCTGAAAACATCAATGCAAATGTTACGCTTTTCAGTCCTCAGACGGGCTGCTGACATCTCAGGCCTGCTGACTGTCCGTGGCGATGCTGGCCTGTGGTCTATTGGCTCAGCAGTGTCATGTGACCCGACTGCCTGCACGGTCATAAATTACCATGTGAACCGTTGTGTGAAATCGTCCCTACACCCTTTGGTGACTTTGCGGTGTGACTAGTCACACCAGAAATATACTGGATGCCACGTTTGCACCATCCACAATTCACCCAGGAGCTTAAGGTTCCTGAGCGCCTCTGGATTCGAGTTCTTTTTTATTCAAATTTGCCAAGGTTTGTGGAATTGCTCCCTCACAGGGCCATCACCAGGACCTTTATTTGCTCAGTGTCCCTCCGCCTTTGTGCCCTGTCTCTGTTCTTGACTTCACGCTGAGCATCAAGCAGCGACTCAGACTGCCTCTCCCAGTGGTTGCCGTCCGGAGCCTGATAAGGAGTTCAGCCCTGCGTTCCGGGCTTTGTGTTGGGATAATTTATAGGGTGAAGATGTAACAAAATCAGATTGGAAAGACATTGAGACACCTTTTACCCGAAAGGAAAAAAAGTACTGCAAACCGCATCCTAGATTCTCAATATGAACGTTTGTTTCTAGATTTCTCATTTTCTCAGTCCAAATACCCGTTTCAGAAGATGATGATAGCGAGGGTGGAAAACAGCGTAATCTTTCCAGAACACGACTTGGCACTACTCTAAATGAATAATTTGAGACGTGTGCAAAAGTAGATGTACAAAGATGTTAAATCAGAGCTGTGTATAAAAACAACATAGCTACTTATAGTTCTCCGTATTTATAATTATCACATTAATATAATCACCAAATGAATAAATACATAAAGATGGATGGGCAAATAACAGAAAAATTGCTAGATATAAAGTACCCCATTCCAGATACTGGTAGCAAGACATGAAATGTTCTACCCTGGTTATTAACATACTAAACAAATTGTGTTTATAATTTTAAAGGACCCTTCTAAGCAGGCTACCAATCCCAAAGGCACAAATATTTTTTCTGTGCATGGATGTGCATGGATGTGCATGGATATGAGTGTGGTGTACACACGTGTGGGGGTGCACACTTGTGCACAGCCACAGGAGGATGTCAGGGGTCATGTTCTATCACTCTCTGCCTTATTTTCTTGAAACAGGGTGTCTCACTGAACCTGTGCTAGGCTGGCAACCAGCAAGCTCCGGCCATCTTCCTGTCTATGTGCTGCGGTTATAGTTGTGTGGGGCCATCCACACCTTTGTTTTTGTTTGTTTGTTTGTTTTTTGTTTTGTTTTGTTTTCATATTTTTGAGTCAAGGTCTCCCTTTAGTCCCAGCTGGCCTGGAGCTCCCTCTGTAGACCAGGCTGACCTTTAACTCACAGAGATCTGCCTGCCTCTCCCTCCGGAGTGCAGGGATTAAAGGCATGTGTCACCACGCCTGCATCCACAGCTTTTTATGTGGGTACTGGGATCCAAACTCACACCCTCATGCCTATACAACAAGTATTCTTATCTGCTGAGTCATCTCCCCAGTTCCCTATAATAATTTTTACCATATTCAAATTTAACATTTCTAGTACATGAATAATATACCTAATTTTTATATGTATTCATGTGTTTGTGTGCATGTGTGCAACAACATACATGTAGAGATAGAGAACAGCTTGTGGGACTGGGGTCTCTCTTTTCTCAGGGATGGAAGTCCAGAAATCAGGCTTGGTGGCAAATGCTTTTACCCACTGAGCCATCTCAGTAGGCAAAATTTGACACATTTTGCATCTTTACATAGTAAAAAAAAAAAAAAATTACCACATTTTGGAGCTTCTTAGTGAAGCAAACAAAAGTAAAAAAAAAAAAAAAAGCAAGGAAACTGTAGCGCAAATGTTGAAAGGCGGTGTGTGGAGAGTTCCTGGTGGCGCATGCCTGTAATCCCAGCACTTGGGAAGCAGAGGCAGGTGGATCTCTGTGAATTCAAGGCCAGCTGGGGCTACAGGGAGACCCTGTCTCAAAAAAAAAAAAAAAAAGAAGAAGAAAGAGAAGCCGGGTGAGGTGGCACACACCTTTAATCCTAGTACTTGGCAGGCAGAGGCAGATGGATCTCTGTGAGTTCAAGGCCAGCCTGATCTACAGAGCAAGTTCCAGTTCCAGGCCATCTGGGACTACAGGGAGACCCTGTCTCTAAAAGACCATAAAAAAACAAAAAAGAAGAAGAAAGAGAATAGAATAGTAATCCAAAACTAGATAGGGACCATAAACAGATAATTCATAGAAATGCAATAGCCAGGGAACAAATATAAAGATGCTCATTTCTACCAGCAATCAATGAAAAGCATATGAATGCGATAGTTAGGGATTTTGCAGCAATTAGACAAGGAAAAAAAAATCAATGTATCAAGAGTAAAGAAACTTGTACAGTATAAATTGATGCATTTTTGGAGGGCATTTAGAGACACCTAAAGCAATTCACACATCTATAACAACATAGTGTGGTAATTGCTTTCATTTATTGACTGCTTGATACAAATTCAGGCTAAGTCTTTTACAGTTTCCTACATTGAACAATGACTTCTTGCTGCCTCCCTCTGAAGAGCACCGTGTATTCCAGAGGCTCAATTCATAGAGATTTTCATCTGAAGCACATGTCTCTTAGAGCTGAGTCACACAACTTTCCCAGCCATGAGGCCAGACTTGTCCCTACTTCACACATGATAAAACTAAGCCCTAGATAGGTTGAATAACCTTGCCACGGTCACAGCAAATGCTATAATAAAGCCAAGGGTAAACACGTCCACCCAGCTGCATTCATGCTCCCCACATGAAATCACTGAACTTGGAGTTGGGAGGAGATGTGCATCGCTGAGCAGCAGCCTCATTCAGCTTATTACAGTTCCTAAGTCTCAGAGCCAGGATCAGAATTCTACAGCTCACACTCATAGCTGTATTTCTAGAACTACACCAACCCTACAGAATACAAATACTAGAGTCACATGTAGGAGTATTACATTGGAAGTAGAGAAAAAAATGGAAACAGCCTAAACATGTATTTATTCACTATTTGCTGAGAATTCATTATGTGCCAGTCACTAGGCACACACAGTGACTTGGTCCAATGGAGAGACAGAGTGAGCACATCTAAGTTATAATTCATCTAACCAAGGAATATTATGAGTAGGAACACTAAATGTAGATTTGCAAAGATGCTTCCACAAATCAGCTCATACAATGTTTTCTTACTTTTTAAATGATGTGCATGTATTATCTTAGTAATGAAATGAACAAGAAAATGTTATAAATATGATTCTGGGCACCTATGCTGGAAGTTGAAGTTTCAACGAAAGTAGTTCACAGAACACAGTATATATATAGTATGATTCTCTTTATAAAATATATTTTTTGCCTTAAAAAATGCTAACAATGACATAAGCTAAACTGTCAACAGTAGTTAATTAAGCAATCCCTTGTTTTCCTCTGTACTTATTTTTATTTAATAATTTTTATTATGGACACATACAACTTTAGGAAATAGCTATAGGAAAAATTAATAATGTAAATTAACTTTAATAAGCAAAAAGTCAGCCAATGAGACCTGTTCATTTTGTTGCATGAAAAAGCTCAGAGTTACTTTTCTGGGGCAAATTCCCCAGGAGTAAATAGGCTGTCCACTGGGCTCCTAACTGTGGAAGGACCAGGGCATTGGACAGATTCCCTGTCATCCAGTGTTTGCCAGCTCAGTCCAAGGGAAGAGGGAGATTGCTACCTTCCTGCGAAAAACTACCTCTCCCCTTTTTTTTTTTTTTTTTTTTTTTGGTCTTTTCAAGACAGGGTCTCTCTGTAGCCCAGCTGTCCTGGAACTCACTCACTCTGTAGACCAGGCTGGCCTTGAACTCACAAAGATCCACCTGCCTCTGCCTCCCAAGTGCTAGGATTAAAGGCGTGTGCCACCACGCCCGGCTTGGAAATCACCAACAGATTCAAAATGAATTCACACAGTATCCATATATTCCTCTGATTCTAGTTACTCTGCCAAAGGTCAATCAATCTACAGTTTATATCCATCCCAATATGATACATAGAAACCATTGTAGTTTTTATTTATTTTTTTATTTTATTTTTTTGTATGTGTATGAATGTATTGTTTGCATGCAGGTCTGTGCACCCGAGTCGTGCAATGCCGCGGAGGTCAGAAGAGGGTCTCAGATTGTTGGCAGCCTACCACACAGACAATGTGTGCTGTGCCACGCCCTAAGATGGCGCCGACTTCCTGAGTCACTACAAGCCGCTTCCCGCCATTGCCTTTGCATTGGACAAACTGCGCATGACTACTACTCTCTGGGCCCGCGCCTTGGGCATGCTAATGAAGCATCGGACGGTGCACCAATCCAGAGCATACCCGAACCCTCTAGACTGCTATTTAAGCAGTGCTTCTGCCCCATTTCGGGGTCCTTCTCACAAAAGAGCTGTGCACAATAAATATTACCACAGAAGAATCCTATTGTCCGCGTGAAGTTCTTGCCGGCGAGACTACAGCGCGGGACAAGTGGTGCCGAAGACCCGGGTCCGGGAAATTGCCATCACTGGCGCCGAGAGGACCCTTCGATTTCCTAAGAGGGTTCACAACTGTGGCCAGGTAAGTTTTTCTTTAAGTTAAGTTCTGAGAGATATGCTTTTCTCTGACAATCTAGAGGGATTGAAAGCTTGCCTAATTATTTTATTGGCTGTTGTAATTGATCAAAACTGTAAAAAAGAAATTAGGGAAGGACAAAAAGCCCTTGCGGACCTTCAGGAAAGCATGTCAGAAACAGAACGGAGTGAAAGGTTAGATGCACATTCAAAGAAAAAAGAGGATGCTAACGAGATTATTAATAAAGGTACCTTATACCCATTTAGAGACCTACAAGCCCTAACATTAAATGATTCAGATTCTAATAAAAAATTACTGCTATCTGAGGAGGAGGAATTAGAGGAGGAAGCAGCCCGGTACAAAAATGAACACTTTCGCCCCGCCCGGTGAAAGAAAAGGTTAAAACTGAAAGTAAACAGGTCCCATAGCTTTCCCGCTCCCCTGCCTTCTACAAAAATGAACACTTCTCGCCCCGCCCGACGAAAGAAAAGTTAAAACTGAAAGTAAACAGGTCTCCATAGCTTTCCGCTCCCCTGCCTTCGGCTCCTCCGCCTTATACATTTGGGAAATGCTCCACCTCCTTTTGTTGCCCCGGAGGCGCGCATGCCACAGGCAAATGTTCCCAATCTTCGGCGTTGGTTAGTTTGTGCTTTGTTCAAAGTAAATGTTTTTCTTCAAAAAAGTTACATTTGGCATGTATTTTTTTACAGTCTTTAAATTTTAACTGCTGAGAAGTGTCATTGTACAAACTATCATTAAAAGGTTTTCTACTGATCCAGGATTGAAATTCTGAAAGAATCCGAAGCCTGTGTGAAATTGCTTACGCAAAGTGCAACAACATATAAACCAGGTTATTTTTTTACTTTTTTCTAAGTATCAATGCTTTAAACCAGAGCTTAGTTCAATTAATTTGTCAGTAAAGATTTAAAAACAGCTACCCATTTATCCCAAGAGTTAAAAACATAACCATATTCAATGAACCTGCACAGTTAACTTCGGTGCTTTAAAAATATTGCTCTGTGACTCATGTACCTATCTAGTATATAGAACTAAAAAATTCTTCCATGCATGCAAATGCTATACATGTCTTTCCGATTAAATGTGTATTTGTCGGCCTTTATTGTAATCTGTATTAGATAGAGAAGGGAAAATAGTTGTTGCTGCAACCTAATTCGGTCCACCCTTCTGTACTGGCCGGAGGGAAACACAGCTTTGCCCTCTTGGACAGTGATGCCAGTCATCGGGGAGTACTCTGGACAAATTAACGAGCCTTTTATCCTATGGAATACTTCTTACGTACATGTTGAACTTATGGCAGCTTAGCCGCAAGCTTGGCTGTGCGTGGAAATGTTCTGGCTATGTGTGACCAACATCCAATATCAAAACTTCAAGGGCAGCAAATTTGTCTAACTAATTGTCTAGATATCTTTTAGGCAATTGGACTGGAAAATTTGACAGCTTGATGAACCAACTCCGCATGGCTTTTGTTACCGCGAACTCCACTAGAGTGGACGCCTCCCTCGCTGAAGGACTGGCCTCCTGGATTACCGTTGATGTCTCACACTTCAAAGAATGGGCAGGTGTGGCAGGGTTTGGCTTATTTCTATGTGGAGGGATTAAAATTATGCTCTGGATTATGTGTAGGCTCCGTGCCCATCATCAGCGCGATAAAGTAGTCATTGCACAGGCCCTTGCGGCTGGAAGCATGCTCCTCCCAAACAGTTGGCGTTAGTAAATGCTGGAGAAGTAGTACAATGACGGTAAGACCGGCTGCAAGATTACCAACCTAAGAACCTAAGACAAGGAACAGACCAAAAGCGGTCTGTCCACCCCATGACGGATAAGGAATACCTCTACAGTGACAACCTAAGACAGACATGCCCCTCCCAGCCCATTGTTAAATAAGTGCCTCTGAACAGTAGGTCGCAGCTTTTCCAGCATGTCGCATGCTGCGGCCCAGAGACCTTGCTCTATTAAAACGGAAAGGGGGAACTGTTGGCAGCCTACCACAAAAAACAATGTGTGCTGTACCAAGCCCTAAAGATAAGATGGCGACGACTTTCCTGAGTCACTACCAGCCTTGCTAGCTTCTTTCCGCGACATTGCGTTTGCATGGACAAACGGACTGAAACTGCGCATGACTATACCGCTGTCTGGGCCCGCACCTTGGGCGATCTAATGGGCCTCGGACGGTGCAAAAAAGACAACACCAATCCAGAGCATACACGAACCTCTGGACTGCTATATAAGTGGTGCTTCTGCCCCATTTTCGGGAAAAAGTCCTTCTAGCAAAAGAGCTGTGCACAATAAATATTACCACATAAGAATCCTGTTGTCCGTGTTGTCCGCGTGAAGTTCTTGCCGGCAAAACTACAGCGCGGGAACATCAGATTCCCTGGAACGTGGAGTTCTCCCTGGAATTGGAGTTACAGAAGACGGTTCTTAGCCACCAATGGGTGCTGGGGATCGAAACCCCGGGTCCTCTGCAAGAGGTCGGTGCTCTTAACCGCTAGGCTATCTCTCCAGCCCCACCATTGCAGTTTTTAGAAAAATACAATGCTCAGCCGGTGTGGTGGCGCGCGCCTTTAATCCTAGCACTTGGGAGGCAGAGGCAGGCGGATCTTTGTGAGTTCAAGGCCAGCCTGGTCTACTGAGTGAGTTCCAGGACAGCTGGGGCTGCAGGGAGACCCTGTCTCAAAAAGACAAAAAAGAAGAAGAAGAAGAAGAAGAAGAAGAAGAAGAAGAAGAAGAAGAATACAACGCACTACTGTGCACCAGAAAGTCAACCACCAAGAAAGCCGGGGTGGGAGGGTGGGGTGGGTTCAAACCAATAGGATTGCTCAGCAAACCAACAAAAGCAGGAAATTCAAAGTTAAGTTTTACACTCCCTCTTTAACGCCACACTATTGTGAAAGAAAAATAAAAGGCACAATGGTAGTTTGGGGTGAATGTCAGCAACAGTAACAGCAAGACCAGGTTTTATTGACTTGTGACATAACCTTAACATTCTATACACAGGGGTTTGGCTTAACGCCCGGGTCATTTAAAAGAGACATATCTGCTGGAAGGCTGGACTACGGAAATCCAAAGAGGTTTCCCATTCTCCTAGGTATACACAGTAAATTATGCCAGAGAGCGGAAACAGATAAAATTGTTGTTAAGATTACAGCCTTTCTGGCCTCTACGGAAAATAAATAATTACTTCTGAAGCCAGGAGAAACTCCTGAGTAATCTGGGTCACCAGCTAATTTTTCAATACCTCCCTGTGCAAAGCTTTGCATTTGGGGAATAAAGGAACTATGAGATGATATTTTTAACTGACTGGTACTTTAATAGTTCTTCTCTTAATATTCTGAATGATCTGTAGGTGAATAAATTGGAATTTTAGCCAATTCAACAATAATGGAAACATTTTTAGAAGTTTACAAATAATCATAATTTTATTAGTGAGTACAAAATCTGTACCTTTACTTTGTTTAAGCCCAGCAGTAAAAAAAAATTTATAAATTTAAGTAAGTCAATCCAAAAAATTGTGTCTTTTAGTTTTTATTTTTGTTGGGTTTTGTGATTGTTGTTGTTCTGGTTTTTGTTTTTTGTCTTTTTGAGACAAGGTCTCCCAGTAGCCACAGCTGGCCTAGAACTTACTATGGAGATCAGGCTGTCCTTGATCTCACAAAGATCTGCCCACCTCTGCCTCCCAAGTATGGGGAAATAATGGTCTGTGCCACCACACCCAGCAAAAGCTTGGTTTTGAGACTTGAGCTACTTTGGTGAGCTTTGCCAGTCAGGAAGACAACCACCTCTGCTCAACAGTCTGGGAGACAACCATCTCTGCTCAACAGTCTGGGAGACAACCACCTCTGCCCAACAGTCTGGGAGACAACCGCCTCTGCCCAACAGTCTGGGAGACAACCGCCTCTGCCCAACAGTCTGGGAGACAACCGCCTCTGCCCAACAGTCTGGGAGACAACCGCCTCTGCCCAACAGTCTGGGAGACAACCGCCTCTGCCCAACAGTCTCTTGGAATCGGGAAAACCTTAGGCGTCTCAGCTGCTGCATCCCAAGTCAACCAAGGAATTATTTTGAAATCAGTGTTCTCCTCTCAGCAGAGAATGCAGTTCCATTGGATGAAAATAGTTTCCTATCTCTTTATCTTTGGAATCTGCACTTTAGGAAACTCCACAGATCAGAACTGCTCTCCACTAAGTAAATAACATGGCCTTGACCCTTGGCTAAATGGCTATGGGAATACTTTGGGGCCATCTTTCAAAAGGATCAGATGTTTTCTTTTCCTGTGATGTATTAATATGGTGAATAATAATAGATTTTGTAATGCTAAGCCATCTTTGCATTTGGGGAATGAACATTGCTCCATTCACATGCAGTTGGCCAAAACTCAGTCACAGGAAATGTCGATTCTTTCTGTGTTCCAAAGGAAAAGGAACTGGGTTGGGCAAGTAGCTGCTCTGTCTGGGCAATAGCAACCAAGCTATCTCTGGGCCTACAGGAATACCAGGGGCCCAAGGAGGGAGAGGCCCCAGTAGAAAAGGGTCTATTAGACCCCTTCTTCTCCATTTCATTCTCTACTCAAAGTAGTCGGGAGATGGGAGTAATGTGACGTTAACCAGGCTTCATAAAATGTTCTTTCCTCAATAGAGCAATATAATTCTTGGGCTCACAACTCATAATTCTTCAATTATAAAATGAGCAAAAAATTTTTTATGCTTTTCACTCCTCCGCCAGCTGAAGAGGAACATAGCACTCACATGTGCTGTCATTCCTAGATTTGTAAATGTAAAATTATATACATTTTCACACATTTCTATATTGGCTAGTAAATGTATAACTGGTGCAGAAACCAAATTATGCATTTTCATTTTTCAAACAGAAACAGAAAGCACACAAACCCAGTTAGCTGAAAAAGTGAATAACCTGAGATGTTTTCAAGTTGCTATTGTGAGCTCAATGGACACTGGGCTCATAGATGTTTCATCTACCTACGAACATGAGAAGGATCTGTCCTCCCTTTCAGCATGGGAATCATTTGTGTGCTTTATTTTTTAGGACTATGAAGGGCACTCAGTAAAGGATCAGTTCTTTCAGAATGGAAGGCAACTTGTCTTTCGTCCTTTCATATACTCATAGTTTGATTCATCAACTGTATCTTTCAGAGACTTGGCAATTTCTATATGACTTTCAGTGCCACTAGACAGACTGAAGCCATTGATTGTTAAGGTTCCTAAATTCATCAACACATACTTCCAGCCATTTTTTTTAGTACAAGTCACATGACTACCAAATGACCCCAGGACTTGAAAAAACAATAATCTTGTCTTTATACATGAAATATCTCAAGAAAATGTTTTTGTATTTTCTAAAAGGGTGTAGGAAAAAAAAATATTGAGAGACAGAAAATATGAGTGACAGTTGAATCCCAAATGTTGAGCTGGCCTGTTCTCTCTCTTCTTCAGCTCTGAGAGAGAAAAGAAATCACTGTAATATCTTGAATTCCCTGTAGCTTACCTAACAATTCTGGGAGAGTAGGGAATGGGTTTTCTTTCTCTGAATACAACTGGGGCATAGAGGTATCAAAGGACAGAAATCTCAGGGCCATGCTTAATATCTCAAGATCCCAAGATCCTACCTAAAGAGAGGACCCAAGCCTCTCCTTACTGCATTTGCTTAGAAGGAAACCTAAGTCTCATGCATTCTGTTTCTGTATCAAGGGATAGCAATGGCATGTTCATCTTCCCTGTCTTGGAAACACCCTGGAGATCCCACACTTCTTCCATGGGAGTCCTTCCTACTCAGGATGGCTCTCTTCTTATCACTTCTTCCACCACCATCCAGGCCACCACTGTCTGCCACCTGCATTACTGCAATGCCCTCCTAACCTCCTAATCGGAGGTTAGGAGGGCATTGCAGTAACCCCCCCTACCTCTCCCTCCCTCCTCTCCACTTCTGTCTATTCTTAGCCAGACGGATCCTTTTAAACCCAAGCCAGACCGTGTCACCACAGTGCTCAAAATTCTCCAGATTGGCCATCAAATCAAAACCAAATGAGATAGCACTTTACACCCAGGAGGATGGCTACAATCAAAAAGACAGATAATCACACATGTTGGTCAGGATGTGGAGAAATTGGAACCTTCATGCACTTCTGGGGATGTAAAATGGAACAGCTGCTTTGGAAAACAATCCGGCAGTCCCTCAAAAGTTAAGCCTTTCACACTTCTACTTCCCACCTGGGAGTGGAATTTCTGGGTTGCTCAACTGGACTCTGCCCAGTAGCTGCCCTACAACAAGCTTGGGAGGTTTTGATGCAGAAATTCAATTCCTAAGTGAGAAATAGAAGTAAAATCATGTTTTCACACAGAAGATTGTTCAGAGACCTGCAAGACGGCTTAGCAAAGAAAGGCTCTGATCACCTGATGATCTGAGTTCAATGCCTGGAACCCACAGTGGAAGGAGAAAACTGACTCCAGAAAGCTGTCCTTTAACCTCCATGTGTGTGCTATGGCACTCGTGAGAGCATGGGCGAGTTGTTAGGAGCATAGACACACACACATTGTTCATGGATATTCATAGCAACATTATTCAAAATCACTAAAAGGTGGCAACAATCCAATGTGTACCACCTGATGATGAGTAAGTAAAAGGTAGTTTATACACACAATGCACTATTGTTCAGTAATAAAGAGAAATGAAGTGCTAACACATATGGTGACAGCAATCAGCCTTAGAAACATGTGAAAGGAGCTAAAAAAATTGCATTTGACCATTTTGTCCATATGAATGTCCAGAATAAGCAACCCACAGAGTCAGACAGCAGATTGGTGGTTGTCTAGGACAGACTGACCTGAGGGTCACTGAGAAATGGCTGAGGTGGCAGTGGGATTTCTTATTGGAGCAGCGAACATATTCAAAATTTTACGACTCCACAGCTATACTAAAAGCCATTGAATTATACATTTTTTTTTGTCTTTTTGAGACAGGGTCTCCCTTTAGTCCCAGCTGGCCTGGAGCTCATTATGTAGACCAGGCTGGCCTTGAACTCATAAATATCCACCTGCCTCTGCCTACCAAGTGCTGGGATTAAAGGTGTGTGCCACCACGCCTGGCTAAATTATACATTTTAAGTGGATGAATTACATGGCCTTTAAGGTTTGTCACTAATAAGCTATTATTAAACAAAAACAACAAATTCTTGAGGGCCAAGCATAGAATCGGGCACATAGTAGGTATTCAATAACTTTGCAAAATGAATAAAGAATGGGCTAATTAATTAATTAATTACTATTAATAGATTTTTCAGTGTGGATCAAATTACTATCATAGGGTAGACAAGTAGAGTTCAGGCATGGATTTTTGGTCTTCACTGCATTACACTGCCCCTTGGAAAGCCTCCTGTGTAGTCACTCCATTTAAGCAGTCTTTTCCAGTGCCTGCCTTCTCCCTCTGTTGTATTCAAGCCTTAGGAAGTAGGAGGACAGGGGCCACAGTGCATTCTCATACCCCCAACACACAGGTTTTGGTGCCCAGTGAGCTCTTGGGAACTTAGTGACTAGATGTGGGATCAATTAAAAATTTCCTTACACCTGCTTTACTCCTTAAGTAGCTGCTTTATGCCAAGACAGGATAGCTGCTAAGGGAATGTAAAAGGTCTTTAGGCCTCATCATTGTTTGACCTGTTATTAGAAACAAGTGCCATTTTTGTTATGCAAAAGTAAGTAATGGGCCCAACTAGAGGGGTCATCCTACAGGCCAGAAGACCCAAGTGTAGAAAGAAGGAACTCCCACAAGTTGTTCTCTGATCTCCACCTGTATGTGTCCAGAGACAGAAAGAGAGGGAAGGAGGGAAGGAAGGAGAGTGGGAGAGAGGGAAGAGGAAGGGAGGGAAATAAACGTAAAAACAATAAGTAATAGTCTTTAAAAGTTCTAAATCCTAGTCTTTTTTCTAGTTGAAAGAAAAACAAGTTGTTACTCAAAAATGTCTGCCTTCAATAGCCTGATAACCACAGATTTGGATGCAAGCCATCACGTGCTAATGGAGTGCATTAAATATTAATGTACTTCCTGATCTGCACATTGGCTTGGCCTCATACTAACTATGAGATTTCAGACCAGCTTCTGGGCTATTTGGAGCCTCAGTTTCCTTATCTGTAACAGAGGGATCAACCTACCTCTCATTGGACTGTGGTGAAGATAAAATGAGATACCAATGCAAACGACCACAAATGATCAACAGCAGTATTAACAAAGAGGAAGAGCAAGCACCTATGTCATGGGGTGTGGTAAGAGTCAGTAAAAGCACTATTGTGTTAATTTTTTTTCTTTTTGGTCTTTTTGAGACAGGGTCTCCCTGTAGCCCCAGCTGTCCTGGAATTCACTCTGTAGACCAGGCTGGCCTTGAACTCACAAAGATCCGCCTGCCTCTGCCTCCCAAGTGCTAGGATTTTATTTTATGTGTATGAGTGTATTGCCCCTGCATGCATGTAAGCACATCGTGTTGTGCAGTACCCTAGGAGGTCAGAAGAGGGTGTCAGATTCCCTGCAACCTTAGTTACAGATGGTTGTTAGCTGGCACGTGGGTGCTGGGACATGAACCCAAGTCCTCAGCAAGAGCAGCTAGTGCTCTTAACTGCTGAGCCATCTCTCCAGCCCCTGTGTTAGATTTATTCAGTAATCAGCTACCCTCCGCCAGACTAGTGTCACTCAAGTCCCCATTCCTCCAGGGAGCTCTCCCTAGCACTTGTCAAAAAAGAGCACAAAGACAGGCCTGCCTTACCAAGGACAAGGGCCATACTACAGTATCCTGGGCAAAAACTTGTGACATCCTACAACGATTTTCTGAAGTCTGTCATTTCAACCTAAGACAACGTTTTTCTTTGCATAGCTGGTTTGGGCTAACTTGTGTCATTAGGAAACTCTCTAGCAAAGCAGCCTCTGTATTTCTCCACAATAGGCTATTGGAAAATAGAGATTCCAATATAAAGCCAATCATCATTCAGCAAACTGCAGTCTTCCATGAGCCAGTGTTGAAGATGGAAATAGTATTCGTCTGTCCAGAGCCAACAAGATGCTAAAGACATGTGCTAACTTCCAGAAGGAGGGAAGCCGGCAGGCATTATGCACCAAGAACCTGCATTTGGCCTTAGATTAATGAGTTTGACACTCTATTTCAACCACTTCCCTTTATGTGTCTCAGTTTAACTACATTACAAATTTCTCATCTCTATCATGGTTGTCAGACTTTGGTGTGCATCCAAAAGACCCAGAAAGCTTTCAAAAACATACATGTGTGGGCCCTACCTTGGAGAATCTTACGAAATAGGTCTGGGATGGGGCACATCTCCATCAGTTTCAGTCAGTTGGCGTGACGTGATGCTGCGGATCGGAGAAACACATTTAGAGAAGCAGTTACCTATCTTAACAAATAGCTGCTTGAAAAACACACCGGGTAAGGCTGTCTTTCCCTTTAAAAGAGCCCTGATGGTAGTTGAGCCTCTCTGATAAAGTTCAGTGCACGCAACTTGGAAAGTTCGTTAGGGTGGACCCTCTGAGAGGCACTGAGTCAGGAGTTGATGGGTTGCAGCTGCTCTGATGAAATATCCTATAATCAGTGGCTGCTTGTCTTCACAGACCTCCCTTAGCACAAAGGGTTCCCAGCCCAGCTGCCTGCTCCCATCCTGGAGTAGAGCCGCAGCTGGCCCCACTTCCCTTGGCCGCGGGGAACCCGTGGGAGTGCGGAGGACCTGGGCCGCCAGGCCTCTCCTCCGACTTCCTCTATCTGCTGACGTCAGCTCTGCTCCCAGAACCAGCCTCCACTGTCTTGAGGGAAAGGACTGGAAGCTTGGTTGCCATAGCAACTGATTCATATATTCTTCTCTCTCTCTCTCTCTCTCTCTCTCTCTCTCTCTCTCTCTCTCTCTCTCTCTCTCTCGAGCCCTGGTATGTGATTTGATGGGTGGACTACATCATTTCCCCAAGTAACGACTATTTTGCCATCACTGTACATGGCAAACAGTCCTTAGAAGAGTGCGAATTCCTTTATCAAACGGAGTACCGGCCCCAGAGGACAAGGCAGTCAGACCTTACCCACAAAGGGATGCTGACGACAGCAATATTTGCCTCCATACAATTGCACGGAAGTCCTGCTTGCAGGGCGGGGCGTGCTGGGCACGTACTAGGGATGGGAGAGCTGCGGCTAAGGCCACAAAGAACTTGGGCTGAGAACTAGTATCTCTTACTGCAGATGGCGGTAATTTTGAAATGTTAAAAAACTGAAGACTAAAGACACCTTACCTCTGCCTGTCATAAAATGGAAGGAAATGAAGAAATGCCTTTTGAAACTGGAATCCCATTGCAGGGAACATGTATTGGTATTTCAGGACAAACGCACCATCGTGCCTATTTCATTTTCTATTTTATTCTGCTGTCATCTATTTCAAGAATTTGAGTCTGGTTACACATGAAAGAACTAGAGCCGGGAAGTTTGAGAAATTAACAGATGATTTTTAGCAAACATTTGGACGGGTCATAAAGAAACATCTGCAGAGTCTGAGGCTGTGAGTTGGGTGCTGGGGAAGGAGGCCTCTCTCCAAGCTGCCTTGGGTTTCGAGGCTGAGTTTCTGGGCTCTCAGTGACGCAGTTCAAGGAGATGCCAGCAGGGGGCACCCGTTTGCAGTAAACTCCCTGGCTTTTATAGCTTTGCTCCTCACCAGCAGACCTTACAGATAATTGACATTTTGATTTCTCTAATCCTCTCCTTCTCCCTTCAGAGAAGACACTCCCCTCCAAGAAATCTTCCTCCTACCTATAATGAAAATGAACATTTTGAAGGGAGGCAGCTCTTGTGGCAAGAATTAAAAAGCAACATCTGAAGAAAGAAGTCAATGAAATTAAATGTAGATTATAAAGAAGGTTGAATACATGCCCACAAAAGTTAAAAGATGGTCTTGCCTGCTTTTCACAGCCAGCTGAAAGGGCACAAGGAATTCTTAGACTGCCTCATAAAAGTCGGAGTCAATAGCACACATGGGCATCCGTGTAAAATAGGTCCCCTGTTATTTAACTTCTCCAGGGTGAGCAGTGTTACTTGACAGCATGGGTATGGATGGAAAGGACCCCATATTCTCCTGCCTGTCCATAAATAATTACAACAAATAACCTACTCATTAGCCAAAACAATTAGCCCCATTTTATACAGTCTGGGACACAAATAATTCAGGAAAGATAGAAGTGTTCCCTTAAGCCCGGGATCTGGTAACAGCAGGCATTACTATTTAGGCATTTTGTTTGCTTTTTGTTTGTTTGTTTGTTTGTTCACTCATTTGTTATTTTGGAGACAGCATCTCACTATATAGCCCAAGATGGCTTAAACTATTTAACCCGAGATAGCCTTAAACCTGTAATCCTCTTGTCTCAACCTCCCTGATAATGAGATCACAGGCATGTTCAGCCACACCTAAATATTTAAAATAGCATATTTCTTTTTCTTTCTTTCAAATAAAGTTAGACAGTTTAGCTCATTTCACTTACACTTCACAGCTCAGTAGAGACATTTGAGCAGAATTTTCATTTTAAACTTATTATGGATTTTGTAATTTCATAGGTATTTTTTTCATTTTCTCTTAAAGATTTTCTTCCTGGAGTTATTGCCGTAGCAAGGTTTCACTGTTCACAAGCTTCACTGTACACTGTTCTCAGTCACATTTGAAAAGCTGATCGACTGATTAATCAAACTCTTGCAGAACTCGCACAGTTTCTGTTGCTGTTCTAGGCACTTGGGAAATATTAAGTCTTCTGAGCTTGGGGGGAGGGGCAGTAACTTGTGTGTTAGCATATAGCAATAAGATGAGGCAGAGTCAGAATTCGAACTCGGAATTTGAACCCAGGAGATCTGAAAACATGTCCAAATACTTACCAACCTTGCTGTGTTCTCTCCCAGTAAAAATGCACCATTAGTATTTGTATCCAGAGTCAGCTACTAAATAGCTTTTATAATGCCCAAACACCCAGTAGTGAGAGATTTTTCTCTGGATGGATGAATATTGACCCTCAGTATTCATTCAGTGAGGTGCATGAGCTCACTGAACTGGGATATCTCCCACCTTTTCAACCCCTACCTATAAACTTTGCTGAACCAACTTACTCAAAGTCAGCTCCATTTTCCCTTATAAGGCTGGTATAATCTACCTCACAGAGTTGACATCTAGGTAAGTAAAGTAAGGAATATGAAAGTTCAGTTCTATCTAGAACAGGATAGAACATGGTAATCCTTCCCTTAGGCTTCATTGAGACCCATTTTATTTAAGGACTTCGACTATAGTACCATAGGAACAAAACTACTCCCTGCTTCCCCAAAAGAAGCCCATCAAGGAGCTCAACTCTTTTTGGAGAGACACAGAAGCATTTGGTAATCAATACTGATTGAGGGTTTTGAAAGGAAAACAAAGATTAAGTACACTATTAGAGAACCAGTTATGGACTGAAATTTGCAAGGTTTACAGAGCTTCAATCTCAATACTCCACCTCTGGAGCCAATACTCTCTAATGTTTGCCCAAGAGAGCCAGAAAATCTGCCCTTAACACATCCAGAAGACAAAGAAATCAGAGAGCAGCAGATGGGCCAGGTCAGGACAGCAGAGGGGAAGTAGGCTGCGGCCCATCCCCTCCTGGCTCCTCGCACAGCCCAGCTCAGGACTTCTTCCCATTTCCCAGCAGAAGTGATCTCGAAAGCTGTCTTTGCTACACTGGCTGTGAAAAGGACCTGATAGCTTCACTGAGAGAATGACCAGGGGTGATCGTGGCCCAAGGTGAACAGGCAGCAATTTCCTCAGACCTCCATGGCTGGGTAAGGACCACCAGGAAGTCCCACACATGTGCTGTCTTCTTGGGATTCTCAGTGATACATAGTCAAGTTTAAAATATTACCTCTTTTTTTCACTTCTTGATGATTTTTTCTCACCCAAACGGTTTTCACAGATGAGGATCATTTCATTTTGAAATACACAAAGAGTGAAAAATGATACAGGAGAACCTGGTGTTGGGGGTGGAGGGCATTAGAAATGTTGGAAAATATCAGAATTCTCTAAATGACCTGGAGACTTGACCCCATGACAGGTGATCTCACATTTGTATATCTCAGAGTCACCCAAAAGACAGCTGGAGATCTTTTATCAAAGTGATAAGGGAAATCCCCCTTTTATCAAAGGGAAATCCCAGAGAATTTACTTTACGACCCACTTCTATGTACCTAAGCTTCTAGCTATGTCCATCCTGGGCCAGGAGCTACAGAGAGGATGAGGCGTGGTTTGGGTTTTGGCTTCAAAGAATTTCTGGGGAAGGAGGGTCAAGAGATGGGAGAGGTCATGCAAACCATTTGGCCCTTTTAACCCAGTAGACTAAAAAACGGTGAGGGGATGGTTTCTTTCTCATCCAAACATGACTTTGCACTGCATCAAAGCCTGAAACCACACTGCATGATGGAACCTCAAGGACTGAGGCTTATTCATGAGAAAACCATAGCAGGTCTTAGAGGCCATGCTGAAGAAAAAAATTCAGGTTCCAAGTATAAGGAACTAGCTAAGGTAGAAGTTTGTGAGTATGGTCAGATAAGGATCTGAAAAAAAAAAATTATCCTGGCAAGAGGCTGTAGCTTGACAAGTGCTGGTGTAGAGAGGGAGGCTGTTACCTGGGCTCAGTCTACCTCTTTGTCCCCACAGGAGCATTTGCTTTCCCCTGAGAAGAGTCTTCACAGCCCAAGCTTACAGGAGCCAATAGCAGGTTAAACAGGCCCACACATTACTTACAGCTCCTCTCAAAGATGCAAGAAGTGGCATCCTTATACCTTCTCCTGGAACCAGGCCTGCCTGTGAGTCATTTTGACCTAGAAAATGTGGCAGAAATGACTAAGTCCAGGCGACAAGATGCCTTACAGTCTCCATTTTCACACCATTGGAACTATCATCACCACATAAGTATAGATCATTGTCCTTAAGGATGAGAGACTGAGCAGAGCAAGAAAAGCTGAGCATCAAGCCATCCCAGCAACCTCATCACATGAAAGACCATCCTCTGCCAGCTGGCCCTCAATGTAACCACCCACCAATGGCGGCCTTGCTAGAGAACCCAGGTAAGATAAACAGAAGGTGCAGCTAACTGAACCCACTGTGAATTAGCAAATCCAGAACCAGTTGATAGTTATTGCCTTATACTGCTTTGCCTTAGGTGATTAGTGACAGTAGATAAGAGGGACTCTTGAAGCCTAGAGCTGGGCCCAAGCTGTCCAGAACATCGGTGGAGTGAATGCTGTCTGGAAGGCATACGCTACTATGCCCTGCAGAGAAAGGGTTTCTGCTGGTCTCGTCTGAGCATCCTTGCTTCCAGAGTGCCAATTAGGATGCCTGACTCTCTACCTTATAGCTAACTATAAATGCACTCTCCTGATTGATGGGAGATCAATATTAATTAATAATTCATGGTATGGTCAGACTGTTTCAGATGTAATCACAACCTTAAATATCAAGAAATGCTCCCAGAGATAGCTTAGGAAGGAACTTTTCCTTCAAATCCTATTTTGATTTTCACCAAAAAAAGCTATCTAATGGTCTCAGAATCTGCGGGAAGTGTGTGAAGCCATCACAATTGGCCGCAGATGCCGTGCTTCCCTTCAGTGCTGGATGCCACCGCCTCGGAATGTAGCTTTCATGTGACCCCATTGTGGGCTCAAGACAAGGAGAAGACAAAAAAATGAGTGGATATTCACAGCCTCTTCTAGAAACCACTCATGCTCCATCTGGTGCAGAGTTGGGGAGGGGCTCTGAAGGAGGCACTGGAAGCCAAGCTGATGTTATGAAATTCACAGCATCAAAATTCCTGAGTATACATCAAAAGGGAAAGAACCCTGTTGCCACACACTTGAACTCATTTTGAACCTGCAGGAATTCTCTGTAGCATTCTACTGTGCGTTATTTTGGTTCCATAAATCTAACGTTAAGTTCCCATCTTTCTTCTGTCACCACATCATACCAAAAAGGCTCGATAGACTTTTATCAAGCTGAGAGGATATGTTTGGGATGTCCTGACTTGAAAAATTAAAAACAAGTGGCAAGGCTCACAATCATGCAAGTCAGGTAAAAGTGAGAGTCAATAGGTAGCTTATAACTGGCTGGAAAGAGGGCCAGAGGACACAAAAAGCCAAACAGGAACCCCCTCAGGGCTCCGACTGTGGGCATCAGTCTAGATGGAGCCGCCTTTCATGACATGCCATCTGTAATGTCCTCCAGTGTTCTTGGCAGCGGAGATTCATGTATTTAACCCTGGCCCAGGAAAGGGGTTTTACCAGCAACCAGAAGGAGAGACCAATATGGATGTATAATCAAATCCTGAGGGCAGTGCCCTTGGACAGTATACTCTGTAGAAGTATATCTGG
Source organism: Rhizomys pruinosus (assembly GCA_009823505.1). Taxonomy (NCBI): domain Eukaryota; kingdom Metazoa; phylum Chordata; class Mammalia; order Rodentia; family Spalacidae; genus Rhizomys; species Rhizomys pruinosus. Next base: position 1,588,448 of record VZQC01013287.1, on the reverse strand, counting down.
TAAGATGACAATAAGGTAGTAGTTCATGGCCACAAAAAGCACAAGTCACTCAGAAAATTTACTCCATCAGATTCCCACCATAGGACCCCCGCCCCCAAAAGCACAGTCACATGTCTGGTATGGCTTTCCTGACTTAACTGAGTATCTGCAGATACACTCACCTGAGGGTTCCCCATAGACATTTAATAAACATCAGTTCAATAAATGAAGGAAGGAATGGATGGGTACGTGAATGAGCGAATAGCTGTGTTGCCCGAGGTGCTTTGAAAAGTACAGCTGTGCCCTTCACAGAAAGCTGAACTTTTTAGCTACACTTTACACTGAATGGCATTTTTACTTCTGTTATTTAATAGAGTGTTAAATACTTTCAAACTATATAAGGATTCAAAATATAAAACCACAGCTGTAAAAGGCAGAGATTATACATCTTCTGTAATACTTTTCAGAAGAACTGTTTACCTCATGTTTAATATTGGCAATGCCACGATTCCTGCAATGAACTGACAAACAGTTCAATACACCTCATTTAGAACCATTATGGGGCATTTCATCAAAGATCTGGTTATGAATGTCTCTAAAGAAAGGATCAATGAGGTTTTTATTATAGTTGGGAGAAATTTCTTTAAGATAAGCCTATCCCTATAAAATGAAGGTGACTAAAATAAATGGTGACCAGGGCAAAGGACATGGTCTATTTTATGCCACTAAAAGTAAACATAATCTTTATTTTTACAATAGTCTTTTCCCACATATATTATCCATGTAATTGTTTATGTTTCCAAACCCACTTGATAGCAGTTTTACAAGCAGCAGAAGGAGACTGTTCTCAGGAGTCCGTGCTCTGGGACCGCCTCAATGAGAAAACAGCCTTGTAATTAGCACATTTGGTACATTAGCCATAAAGCACTCCTTGGAGGGCGACCAGGCCTGCAGCTTGCCAAACTTCTCTGTGGCAGTGCCAGCGTGAGGTTCTGGTGGCTCCTACCCTGGTACCATTGGGTCAAGATTCCTTAGAACTGTGTTCTTAATTAAAGATCTCAGGAAACACAGTGCACTGAATAACTTGTTTGTATGTTTTCTGTGTACAAAATGTGCTAACTTAACTTTAGTTATATTTAGTCCCAGAGAAGTTTTATAGTTTAATAAGAAAAACATTCCTAATCAGTTTTCATTTCTTTCCTTAGTTGGCAGCTGAAAATCAGTAATTCAGAGGAAACAGAATAAAATTTCCAAAAATGTAATTTTATATTGTAGTTGTATATATTTATATAGTCTCCTTAGTTTTATTCAGCCTTTTGAATAACCATTTTCACTTATTGTCATTTGTACAAACCTCAGAAGCACATACAGTGAGCATCTGAGGTTTCGTATAGTGTCAGGTCAAGGTTCTTTGGTCCAAGCCAGAGAAACAAACCCTGATAATGTACATGGATTACAAGAAAGAGGAGAGGACAGAAGAGCAGGCACCCAGCAGGGCCAAGAGTCTTCCCTTCAGAGGCCAGATTCCACTCCACCAGCCTTCCTCTCTCAGGATAGAGGAATCTGATTGGCTAAACTCAGTTCCACTTCAAGCCAATCAAACATGATCAGGAACCAGGGAAGAAACCACAAACAGCATCATCTGAGGAACCATCTTCCTCATGTCCATTACTCTCTAGACTTCTATCTTGTAAATATTCCCTAAATGTGTTTGCTTGTGTCCTATTTACCAATGGTGCTCATATTTTATCAAATAGGCTGAATAGTGACAACACTTGACATTGGTGAGTGAGTGTTTACATTTTAGAATAGCTTGTATATGGTGATATTAATAGCACATTCTTATAAATACAAAGAGCATCATCTATGGAACTTTTCTAACTTCTAGTAATGACTTACCACTTATTCTGTGCTTATATTGTGCTGGGCTGATGGTAAGCCTTTTGGACAGGTTAGCTCTTTTACAACAAAGTAGCAGGTTCATATTAGTATCAAGTTTGTCAAACCATTAAAATAATAAAAATAATAAAGTTATAAATTATATAATAAAACTTAGCTGATATCTTACATGTGGACTCCTTTGAATTTCCCAAGACCCTGATGAAATCATAATTACTGGTAAAACACAGACAAGTATGCGGAAGACTAAAGAGAATGTGTCTGTCCTGCACCTATGAACAGTCCAGCCCTCGTCTGCTAGTTGCTTGTCCCCCATTCTTTACAGTATTAAGTCAACAAAGCTTGAGGGCATCTACCGATAATGGCATTTCTAGGGCTTTGGCAATCTTAGACAAGCTCAGTTTTATGCATTGTGTATCCCGGGCAATTATAGAGATAATTACTTACTGGGCTCAGTTTTTCATTTGTTTATTTTCTTTGACATGATAGAGGGGAGGGGGAGAACTAATGACAGTAAGGCCTAAATTGCCATAACTAAGAGACACTCAGGTTAAGTGACTTTCTCTGCTACTTCCATGTCTGCAGTGAGCAAGTGGAGACAGCACCAGGGTCCGGCCACCCCAGTGAAGGAAGCTTTGAATCCCCACCATTTCCCAGCGAGCAGGAAAGAGAAAGAGGGAAGCTGAGGGTACGTAGTAGAGGCTTTCAACCTAGAATCTGTACAGTCTCTCTCTCTCTCTCTCTCTCTCTCTCTCTCTCTCTCTCTCTCTCTCCCCCTCTCTCTCGCTCACATCCTATTGGTTCAAGTTTTGTCACGTGACACTCATAACTGCAAAAGGAACCGGGGAAACATTCTTTCCCACCTAACTGACCTAGCCCGCCCAGAACTCAGGAGGAAGGTGTCGTTTCCGACACAAGAAAACCAGGAGCATTCTATGCTGTTCTTCCTGTGAACAATCAGAACTTGAAAGGGAAAAAAAAGCTGTCCATACTTAGGACAGATCTTGGTTTTCTGGTTCTTGAGCTTCATTCAGTCAAGGTGGGATTGAGAGTAGACAACTAAATAGTACAAAATTATCTAACTTTTAATTGCTGAACTCCCCAGGCTGTATCACAAAGACCAGTACAAGAAGATCAAGACAGAATGCCTTTGCTTGCTGGACCTCATTTGGTGACCATGGGAAGGGAAAACCCCAGTGTGGAGCACAAGGGCAGAACTGATGGTAGTTTGGGCTTGTCAAGGAGCCTTCAAACATGACATCTTTCAGCCTAATAAAAAAAAATCATAAGCTGAAGATGCTAAAACCTATGATATATGTGGCATGCATATATGCTTATTTTGGAGTGATGCATATTTGAAGGAATAACAACAACAACAAAAAGACTGGGTCAAAGAACTGACTGAACGGTGAACTTCTGCTTGAAACAGTAACCTTCTGCATTGAAAATTTTGAAAGAGACTGAGAAAAAGATGAAAAACATGTTTAGCAGAAAATTTTGAAAGAGACTGAGAAAAAGATGAAAAACATGTTTGGCAGAATGCATGAGCTCTGGTGGGGTGGGTGGCAGGGAGGGGGGCACGGGTCTAGATTTGATTTGAAAATTTGTATGAAATGCACAAAGCTTCAATAAAAAATTGGCTTTGAAAAAATTATCTAAATTTTAAACATGTTATAAAATTAGCTTTTAGGAACTTTCAGGGCCTAGGATGGGCTTTGTACAGCAAAAAGCCCTGGAGCTTCGGCCTTCTTAGTTCACGGTAAACCAGTTTATACCCACCACTGTTGCATTTTTCAAACCTATCACACACAGCAAGCTTTGATCACAGGAAAGCCCTTACTATGTATCTAGGCTAAATAGCTGGGCAGATGACAGAAGCAGTGTGCTTTCCTAGGAGCCACTCTAGTATGGGGCTTGGCTACCCAGCTGGGGGTAGGCTACACTGACCAGCTGGTCTCCACCTGGCCGTAAGCAAACACAGCCACAGTAATGGTCCAGACGAAGCAAATGGCATTGTTTGTTTGCTTCATTGTATTAAGCTGAGCCGTGAGAGCTGGGTCTTGATCCCCACCATTCTGACCCACAGGTCCTGAGTCAGCAGAAAGAGCCAGTGGGCAGGACTATATCTGCTCTGCTTCCTTCCTGGAAGGAAGATTCTGCTGGAATCATTGTGAAATGTGCTCTATCTGCCCCACAACAAGCGCCTGAGGCCAAAGGAAAACAATCTGTCATTACAACGGCCACTTAGTCAACAAAGTACGGCAGATTCAGCTGTACTGAAAACCTTCACAGACTGGAGAGCAAGCTGGTTGTGGGTGTTGGTTTCCCGGAATGCACTTGGCCTTTAGATTCTACGAACATGCTCAGTTCTCAACACAGCTCTTCCCAGAATGCACTTGGCCCTTAGCTATTCCCAAATATGCCAGTTCTCAGCTCAGCTCCAAGCTCACTAGTTTCATTCATTCATTCCAAGGACAAACGTTTATCTGCTCTAGGCAGATAGACCTAAAGATGTAGGAATGTGTGAGGATAGGGCTTTGGCAGCAGGGACACACACACACACAGACACACACAGACACAGACACACACACACACACACACAGACACACACACACACACACACACACACACACACACACCAGGGCAAGAAGGGTTATGCTGGAGCTCCGTGTGTGGCCATGGGAGGTCAGAAGTACTCCTGATCTTGGATGGAGGGGCCACCAACAAAAGCGAACACTGGAGATTAATCACCATGAAATTCTCTCTCCCTGGCTCTCTAGGTTCCAGTGGTGAGCACCCTGTGCAAAGCATGGGGTTCCATCCATATGATATGGGTCACATGTCCCTGCAGGATACCCTGCAATGCCCTCTCTCGCACTTCAAGTAAGAGGCATAGGAACATGCGACCATATGTAAAGAACACTAATATTTCTAATATTAAGCCTCTATTTTAAGTCAGGTCTTATACTATTTCATTCAAATTTCAGCTTTAAAGATAAGAAAGCTGAAGCCTCAAAGAAAGAACTTAGGGAATGTTGTCTAATGTATGTAACTAATGAGTATGTGTGGTTGGTTATCTCTGACTGCAAAGCACCATGCTTTCTAAAGATCAGACTGACTTATCTCCCTCTCTCTCACAGTGCCACAAAACCCCTTGATCACTCCTTGTTAGTAAAGGAATCTCTCTGCTGAAACGTCAGTCTGGCTAACTGTTCTTCATGAGCCTCAGATTAATAACAAGAAAACCTACCACAGCTGATTCTCCTGATAGAGACATCCACCAGCTCAGGAAGAGGACTCGGAAAGATGGCTTTAGCAACAGTCATTAAATAATGATTGCTTGGCAACAACTTTGACCTTAGCCCCATTAGAAAAAAAGGCGTTCTGGCAAGGAAACACTCCAGAAATATGTCATCCAGCTAGGCCCGTGCTCTGCACTTTTATTTATTTATTTATTTTATTTATTTTTTTAATTTTATTTATTTCTGTATGTGTATCAATGTACTGTCTGCATGCAGATTTGTGCACCCGTGTCGTGCAATGCCGCGGAGGTCAGAAGAGGGTCTCGGATTCCCCTGGAACTGGAGTTCTCCTGGAATTGGAGTTTCAGACGGTTCTCAGCCGCCATGTGGGTGCTGGGGATCGAACCCGGGTCCTCTGTAAGAGTGGTCGGCACTCTTAACTGCTAGGCCACCTCTCCAGCCCCATGCACTTTTATTTTTTAAGAGGCAGCAGCCCCTTCCCTAAAAGAAAGAAAAAGAAAAGTTATTGAAAATCTTTTCCCCATGTAAACAGATTTATATGTTGACTGGCAGGCATGATTTAGTTGGGCTAATTGCAGTCAGACCAAAAGCATATATTTTGTTTTACAAATCTGATTATATTTTTTCTTCATACGGCATGAGAAAAATACTATCTGCTATTTCTTAGTGTTCTTAGAAAAGCTCCCAAGATCTCCTGAGACCAGCTGAAGCGCAGGAAGGCAAGGAGAAGCCCATATGCCAGGAACATGAAGAAGAGACAACACGGGAAAGGGGCAGAATAATCCCACACCAAGCTCTACCAACCCTATGGAAGATTCCTACAGTGGGATCCCTCTGGGAATGCCCCAGGACATAGATATCAGAAACACAATTGGGAACATATTTAAAGAACTACAAGATTATAAAGAGCAAATCAAAGAACTAAGAAAAGAGAATGGAAAACTCAAGAAGGTCCTAGAGAGAGAGAGAGAATGACAAACTCCGGAAGGAAGTAGAAACACTGAAAAGATCCCATGCTGAAAAAGATAAGGAAACCAACCCGCAAAGCAAAGAGCTACAGGAAGAGATTGAGAAGCTCCAAAAAGAAGTAGAAATACTAAAGAAATCAGAAGAGGAAATGAAAAGGGAAATCAAACACTCATCCAATCAAGAGGAAAGGAATGGAAAAAGCCTCAGAAGCAGAATGGAGGAAGCAGAACAAAGAATATCAGACCTGGAAGATAACACAGAACAACTAAAAACCTCAAGTAAAGATTATGAAACATTTAAAAATACACAAAAGTGGAACAACCAGGAACTGTGGGACACTATGAAAAGGTCAAACCTCTGCATCATAGGAATAGAGGAAAGAGAAGAATCCCTAGAGAATGGTATTGATCAGATCTTCAACAGAATAATAGGTGAAAACTTCCCCAAACTAAAAAAGGACAGACCAATACAAATACAAGAAGCACATAGAACTTCAAACAGACAAGATCAGAAAAGAAATTCTCCATGCCACATCATAGTTAAAATGCTAGACACCCAAAACAAAGACAAAATCCTTAAAGCCACAAGAGAAAAACAAGTGACCTATAAGGGGAAACCTATCAGAATTACAACTGATGTCTCAAAGCAAACTATGAAAGCAAGAAGAACCTGGAGCAAAGCATTCCCAGTGTTAAAGGACAATAGATGCCAACCCAGGTTATATCCAGCAAAAATGTCAATTATAGTTGAAGGAGAGAGAAAAACCTTCCATGACATAAACAACTTGAAAGAATACATGTCCAGAAAACCAACCCTTCGGAGAATACTTGAAGCAATTCAAAGTACAGAAGAAAGGAGCAACCAACCCCAGGCACCTAGAAAGAGAAATCAATAAAAGTATAACTGCAGAAGTAGAAACCTAAACCCAAACCGCAAATGGATAATAAGGCAAAAGGAAGCAACACAAACCTATCAGTCATAACCTTAAATATTAATGGACTAAATTCCCCAATCAAAAGACATAGACTGGGAGATTGGATTAGGAAACAGAATCCATCAATATGCTGTCTACAAGAAACACATCTTACCTTCAAGAACAGGCACCACCTTAAAGTGAAAGGATGGAAAAAAAATATTTCAAGAAAATGGTACCAAAAAGAAAGCAGGTGTTGCTATTTTAATATCAGACAAAATAGACTTCAAAGTAAAAGAAATCAGAAGAGACAAAGCAGGCCATTATATTTTTATCAAAGGAACAATTCACCAAGAAGATTTCACAATTATGATCATATATGCTCCAAACTCTGGTGCACCAAATTTTATAAAGACAATTCTCCAGGACTACAAGTCACACACTAACCCTAGTTCATAGTAGGGGATTTCAATACCCCACTGAGTCCTTTGGATAGGTCAACAGGACAAAGAATAAACAGAGAGACATCTGAACTGAACGATATGATACACCAAATGGACCTCATAGACCTCTACCAAATATTCCACCCTAACACCAGAGAATACACTTTCTACTCAGCACCCCATGGAACATTCTCCAAAATTGATCACATACTGGGACACAGAAGAAACCTCCACAAATACAAAAAGATTGAAATAATTTCATGCATTCTATCAGACCACAGGGCAATAAAGCTCATGATCAACACCAAGATAAGCCCTACTGCCTACAAGAACACATGGAGACTAAACAACACACTCTTGAATAATAAATGGGTCCAGGAAGTGATAAAGAAAGAAATAAAAGCATTCCTGGAACTGAATGACAATAACAATACTACACAACAAAACCTATGGGATACCTTAAAAGCAGTCCTAAGAGGGAAGTTTATAGCCCTGGGTGCCTACATTAGAAAAACAGAAAGAGCACAAGTGAATGATCTAACACTGCAGCTAAAAACACTTAAGAGACAACAACAGATGAACCTTAAATGCAACAGATGGGAAGAAATAACAAAAATCAGAGCAGAAATCAATGAAATAGAAACAAAGAAAACAATACCAAAAAATCAACGAATACAAAAGTTGGTTCTTTGAGAGAATAAACAAGATAGACCTCTAGCCCAGTTAACCAAAAGAAAGAAGGAACAACTCCAAATCAATACAATCCATGATGAAAAGGGAAATATCACAACAGACAATGAAAAGATCCAGACAATCAAATGGGAATACTTCAAAAACCTATACTCTAACAACTTTGAAAACCTAGAAGAAACGGATGAATATCTGAAATCCTGGGAATCGCCAAAGCTCAACCAAGAAGAGATCAACAGCTTAAACAGACCAATAATACATGATGATGTAATAAGTAGCCTCCCAACTAAAAAAAAAACCCCAGGCCCAGATGGTTTCACGGCAGAATTCTATAAAACATTTCAAAAAGACTTACAACCATTATCGCTCAAATTGTTTAGAAGGATACAAACAGAGGGATTCTCCCAAATTCCTTCTATGAAGCCAGCATCACTCTAATACCAAAATCAGGCAAAAATACAACCAAAAAGAAGACCTATAGAATTAATGAACACAGATGCAAAAATTCTCAATAAAATACTTGCAAACTGCATACAGACCCACATCAAGAAGATCATCCATCACGACCAAGTTGGATTCATACCAGACATGCAGTTCAACATATGAAAATCAATAAACATCATCAAAGACATAAATTGGAATGAAAGACAAAAACCACACCATCATCTCAATTGATGCTGAAAAAGCCTTTGACAAAATCCAGCATCTCTTCATGCTTAAAGTCCTAGAAGGAATTGGATTGGAGGGATCATTCCTCAATGTAATCAAAGCCATATACAGGAAACCCACAGCCAATATCATCCTAAACGGGGAAATGATAGAAACATTCCCTTTAAAGGTAGGGATTTGGGGCTGGAGGGATGGCCTAGTGGTTAAGAGTGCTGACCGCTCTTGCAGAGGACCCAGGTTTGATCCCCAGCACCCACATGGTGGCTGAGAACTGTCTGTAACACCAATTCCAGGAGATCTCCAGTTCCAGGGGAATCCAACGCCATCTTCTGACCTCTGCAGCATTGCATGACACCGGTGCACAGACCTACATGCAGGCAATACATTCACACGCATAAAATAAATAAATAAGTAAAATAAAAAAAAAAGAAATTAAAGGTACGAACTCAGCAAGGCTGCTTCCTGTCACCACTCCTCTTCATTATAGTGCTTGAAACACTTGCTAGAGCAATAAGGCAAGAAAAGGAAATTAAAGGAGTACTAATTGGAAAAGAGGAAGTCAAGCTATCCCTATTTGCTGATGATGTGGTTGTTTACTTAGGGGATGCTAAAAACTCCACCAGAAAACTCCTAGAAACGATTAACAGCTTCAGCAAAGTGGCAGGATACAAAATTAACCTTAAAAAATCAATGGCCTTTCTTTACACCAAGAACAAGCAACTGGAGAAAGAATTCAAAGAGACCTTCCCACTCACAATAGCCTCAAAAACAATAAGATACCTAGGAACAAACCTAACCAAAGACACCAAAGACCTCTACAACAAAAATTTTAAACCCTTAAAGAAAGAAATTGAAGAAGACCTCAGAAGATGGAAAAACCTCCCATGCTCATGGATTGGGAAAATTAACATTGTAAAAATGTCCATTTTACCAAAACTCTTGTATAGATTTAATGCAATCCCAATCAAAATCCCCAAGAGTTTCTTCACAGGCTTGGAAACAAAAGTTCTTAAATTCATTTGGAGAAACAAAAGACCCCGAATAGCCAAATCAATCCTGAGTGAAAAGAGCTACACAGGAGGGATCTCTATACCAGATTTTAAACTATACTACAGGGCTATAGTCATAAAAACAGCCTGGTACTGGCACAAAAACAGACCTGTTGACCAATGGAAACAAAACTGAAGACCAAATCTGAGCACATTACAATTTTAGCCCCCATCTATATTTGACAAGGGGACAAGAAGCCACAATGGAGAAAAGACAGCTCTTCAGCAAGTGGTGTTGGCAAATCTGGATCACCACTTTTAGACGAATGCACGTTAAACCCCACCTCTCTCCCTGCACAAACGTAAACTCCAGATGGATGAAAGACCTCAATGTGAAACCCCAAATTCTGACGGTGATAGAAGAAAACGTTTGCAGCAGACTACAAGACCATCAGGCTAGGACAATATACTCCTTAATTCAGACAGCTGCCTGCCACAAGACTTTAAGGTTCCTACAATTGACAAAAAGGACATCATTAAACTCACAGCTTCTGTACATCAAAAGAAACAAGGAGGGAAGTGAGAGAATCCCCCAGAGTGGGAGGAAACCTTCACCACAGAGAAAAAGTCTGACAACGCATCAATATCCAGAATATCTAAACTACTCAAAAAACAAAGAAGGAAAGAAAACAAATGACCCACTCAATAGATGGAGCAAAGAGCTGAACAGCGACCTCACAAGTGAGGACTAGAGATGGCTGAGAAAACCCTTAAGAAGTGTTCAACATCACTAACATTAAGGAAATGCAAATCAAAACACTTTAGATATCATCTTACTCCAATAAGGACTAGCTAGGATCAAGAAAAATGGATATCAAGTCTGGAGTGGTTGTGGGGGGAAAGTGGAGCACTCATCCACTGTTGGTTGCAATGTAAACTCATGCAGCCACTAATGGAAATCAGTGTGGCGAACCCTTGGAACACTTGGAACGAACTTGCCACCCGACCCCAGCCATACACTCCTGGGCATGTTACCCTCACGCCTCACCCCACCACAGATGATACAGCACGGCCATGTTTATTTCAGCTCTTTCACAATAGCAAGGAGCTGGAAACAACCCCAAAATGCCCCTCGCCTGATGAGGTGTATAGAGAAAATGTGGGTACATCTTCCCAATGGAGTTCTATGTAGCATGAAAGAAAGAGGACATCCTGAGCTTTGCAGGAAAATGCTGGAGCTAGAGGACATCATTGCGCGTGAGTGAATTAACACAGTACCAGGAAAAAACCAAACGACGAATGGTATCCTCATCTGTGGATGCTAGTGGCCAATTAACCTAGTGTAAGTATTTCTTGTGCATGCCCTTGAGCTTTTGTCCAAAGGCAGTTGGGAGTGATGCAATTGGCGGAACCCACACAACAACAACAACAACAGAAAGGACTGCATCAGGACTGACCGACAAGTGAACTTCTCTTCAAAACAGTCAACTTCCACATGGAAGATATTGAGAAAGACTAAGAAAGCTAAAAAATGTCATGTTTCAGAATCCATGAGCTCTGGTTTGGGTGGGGGGATGAGGGGACACGGGTCTAGATTTGACAAAAAAAAAAATATATATATATATATATAAATTTAAAAAAGAAAAGATCCATCTATCTTCCATTCTAAATAAAAAGTAAGTAGATATTCTTTAGTTAGAATTCATATTTCAGCCACTAAATTTTATGTAATTGGGGCTGGAGAAATGGCTCAGTGGTTAAGCACACATACTGCTTTTGCAGAGGACCCAAGTTCAGTTCCCAGCACCCACATCCTGCAGCTCTCAACCACCTGTAACTCCAGCGCCAGAGGATATGACACCCTCTTCTCACCTCTGTGGGCACCGGCACTCAGGTATACAGATGCATATACATGCACACATAATTTAAAATAAAATAAATATTTTTTAAATTTTGTTTGGTTATTATGGAAATAATATATAATATTGAGAATTTTTAAAATCTTGGCTCTAACCACATCATATGCATTGCTCTTACCACAAATTTCAGCAAGCTGGATCATTCTAAAGTGAAAGTGACTTAGTGTTCTATGTATTCACAGAAACTCTCAGGTTTGTCTTTTAGTGTTCTTTCTAGGCCCTTGCCTCAACTTTGCACCAAATATTTCAAGTAATTTATGGTAAATAATCACACTTTTAGTGGACTCTCATTTAAACAATTACAAATCCTGACAAATCTGTTTTCAGAAACTGTCCTATGATGTAGAGCTGTCGGCCACTCCTGGTAGAGCAGGATCAGGTGAATTCTATCAACAAGCTGTGAAGACAGGACAACCTTCGTAGGAGTGACCTGGGCAAAAACAGTGGGTCTTACCAGTTTGCTTAAACCCTAATTGGCTCTCAACCCTAATACACTTTAATACTTTCGCAGATTTGTTGAAGAGCAAAGTCAGTCTGCTTTTGTTATTTTCAGGGTCGAGCATTTTACTTGCTTTTTTTGAAACAAACTTTAGCATCATAGAATTCATGGATTTCTGCAAATATACTTTATGGTTGAAGACACTGAGCGAAATGGCAAACCCAAGTTTGGAGCTCTTTAGAAAAGCCAAGGTGACACAAGCTGCTCCATCAGCGGAGGACTTCTCAACCTCAGCACTGTCTAAAAATAGAGCAGATTTTTTTGTTTTATTTTTTTTTTTCCTCGAGGGAAAGGCTTTTGTTGTGTCTTACTGTCATTGGAAAAATAAATATCAGGAATGGCAAGAAGCTCCTGTGGATAAGGACACTTCCAGCCTAGTCTGATGACCTGGGTTCAATCCTCAAGACCCACATGGTGGAAAGAGAGAAAGGACTCCCACAAGCTGTCCTCTGACCTCCACATGCAGTACATGACATGCATGATCCCATGTACATCCATACATGTTTATACATACATATATGCAGACTTCATACAATGTCTGTATGAAGTAATGAAGTATAAAATAAGTGAAAAATAAACATCCATCTCACTCTGAGCCTGTGATCATGAACGAGGTGGTTCCAGGCCTATCTCCGCTTCACTTCTCTGTGATCATGAACGAGGTGGTTCCAGGCCTATCTCCGCTTCACTTCTCTGCGATCATGAACGAGGTGGTTCCAGGTCGACCACCGCTTCACTTCTCTGCGATCATGAACGAGGTGGTTCCAGGCCGACCACCGCTTCACTTCTCTGCGATCATGAACGAGGTGGTTCCAGGCCGATCTCCGCTTCACTTCTCTGCGATCATGAACGAGGTGGTTCCAGGTCGACCACCGCTTCACTTCTCTTCGATCATGAACGAGGTGGTTCCAGGTCGACCACCGCTTCACTTCTCTGCGATCATGAACGAGGTGGTTCCAGGCCGATCTCCGCTTCACTTCTCTGCGATCATGAACGAGGTGGTTCCAGGCCGATCTCCGCTTCACTTCTCTGCGATCATGAACGAGGTGGTTCCAGGTCGACCACCGCTTCACTTCTCTTCGATCATGAACGAGGTGGTTCCAGGTCGACCACCGCTTCACTTCTCTGCGATCATGAACGAGGTGGTTCCAGGCCGATCTCCGCTTCACTTCTCTGCGATCATGAACGAGGTGGTTCCAGGCCGATCTCCGCTTCACTTCTCTGCGATCATGAACGAGGTGGTTCCAGGTCGACCACCGCTTCACTTCTCTTCGATCATGAACGAGGTGGTTCCAGGTCGACCACCGCTTCACTTCTCTGCGATCATGAACGAGGTGGTTCCAGGCCGATCTCCGCTTCACTTCTCTGCGATCATGAACGAGGTGGTTCCAGGCCGATCTCCGCTTCACTTCTCTGCGATCATGAACGAGGTGGTTCCAGGTCGACCACCGCTTCACTTCTCTTCGATCATGAACGAGGTGGTTCCAGGTCGACCACCGCTTCACTTCTCTGCGATCATGAACGAGGTGGTTCCAGGCCGATCTCCGCTTCACTTCTCTGCGATCATGAACGAGGTGGTTCCAGGCCGATCTCCGCTTCACTTCTCTGCGATCATGAACGAGGTGGTTCCAGGTCGACCACCGCTTCACTTCTCTGCGATCATGAACGAGGTGGTTCCAGGTCGACCACCGCTTCACTTCTCTGCGATCATGAACGAGGTGGTTCCAGGCCGATCTCCGCTTCACTTCTCTGCGATCATGAACGAGGTGGTTCCAGGCCGATCTCCGCTTCACTTCTCTGCGATCATGAACGAGGTGGTTCCAGGTCGACCACCGCTTCACTTCTCTTCGATCATGAACGAGGTGGTTCCAGGTCGACCACCGCTTCACTTCTCTGCGATCATGAACGAGGTGGTTCCAGGCCTATCTCCGCTTCACTTCTCTGCGATCATGAACGAGGTGGTTCCAGGTCGACCACCGCTTCACTTCTCTGCGATCATGAACGAGGTGGTTCCAGGCCGATCTCCGCTTCACTTCTCTGCGATCATGAACGAGGTGGTTCCAGGTCGACCACCGCTTCACTTCTCTGCGATCATGAACGAGGTGGTTCCAGGCCTATCTCCGCTTCACTTCTCTGTGATCATGAACGAGGTGGTTCCAGGTCGACCACCGCTTCACTTCTCTGCGATCATGAACGAGGTGGTTCCAGGCCTATCTCCGCTTCACTTCTCTGCGATCATGAAGGAGGTGGTTCCTCATTCCAGGCCGATCTCTGCTCTGCTGCTCTTTACCTCTGCATATGTTGTTCACCAGCACCTATGTACAGACCTTGATGGCAGTGTCCCAGCATCCCAGACAACCAAATACATTTCCAGATTTTCCAAAATTAACCCAGGCAAGACCCTGATCTCGACCTACCTTGATTTGCCAAGTGATGGATACATTAGTCCTACAGCAGTCCCCAGTGTGCACAAGCTTTCTTTAGCGGGGTCCATTGCAGACAAGCTCATGAGAAATTATGTTGCACCAGAAAGAGCAACAGGCTTGATCAGGGGGCAGATTTAAGATCAAACCATGACTATACCATTCATTCATTTGGGGCCCTTTGGATGCTATTTTTAATTTCCTGAGTTCCATTTTCTCAACTGCAAGTGGAAATTACAAGGTGACTTCCAGGTAAAATCAGCAGTCTATAAGAATTGTGACATAACGTCTAGCACGTTAGAAGGGAACAACCTTAATACCCTCTCAACCGTGGAATCAGAACTACTAGAAAATAATGCTTTACCCATGGGAATCCAATGGAGCTCTAACATAGATCTGGACAACTCATGCTTGGGGCAAGCCGGTGTCTACCAGATATGATTAAACTTTGCCAGGAAATCCCAGGCCTCCCCAAACCACTGGGAATACCTGAATTCCAGTATTTTGGAAGGCTAAACCAAGGGAGGACAACCAGCTAGATCCATCTAGAACCCAAGGGCAGAAACTCATGCAATAAAAGTCAGGTGTTGGTTCGGGGGCTGGTAAGTGAAATCAGGGTCTGTTTGTCAGGGATGGAAAACGCTCTGGAGGTCTAAGAGCTCTCCTGTCGCAAATTCTAAGGATTTCATTTCTCTAAATCTTTCTAAAACAAAACTTTCTTCTGGATGCCTTTGGCAATGTTTGCACTTTTTTTGAGACAGGATCTCCCTCCAGCCTCCGCTGTCCTGGAACTCGATATGTTGACCAGGCTGCCCTTGAACTCACACTCATCCACCTACCTCTGCCTCCCAAGCACTGGGATTAAAGACCCGTATCACCACTCCTGGCTAGCATTTCTAAGATATATTGAAACATGGCTATGAGTTATCTTCCACAGAAAAATATCTTGAAAACCTTTTACATACAGCAAGGCAAAATGATTCTTGGAAGAACTCCAGAAAAATGACTGTCTATGTTGCCCATGACGTGTTGTTATTTCTTGGACAGTGCCCATTTCATTCTGTTATTTGCAAGTAAACTGACTCCAAACTCGGAACCAACTCTATTTTGTTTTTAATATCAGTTGAAAAACATGTGAGCAATGAAAAAGAAAATCAAGGATTTAAATTGAAGTTTATTTCTGGAATGGGAGAGAAGGCTCTGCAGTTAAAAGCACTGTGCTTCTAGGGGACCCAGTTTCAGTTCCCAGCACCCACATGGCAACTAACAACTGTCTGTAAATCCATTTCCAGAGGGCTCCAATGCCCTCTTCTGTCCTCTGTAGGTGCACTTATATACATGCAGGCAATATATACATACTCATACACATAAGGTAGAAATAAATAAACTGAAGTTTATTTCCAACCTCCTTTAATTGCTTTACAATTTTAGCATTGTATTTCAACAAAGTTTAAGTGTTATATACATAAAAACATCTAGAGAAAATTTATCTATAATAACATCACTATCATCACCTCCACCACCAACAACAAAAGCCTGGAAACAACCAAATGTTTGTTCTGGATAAATTGTGTTCTCAAAGAAAGACTAAGTGTTAACCATCAGTATCTCAGATGTGCTCTTGTTTAGAAATGGGGACTTTGGAGCTGGAGAGTTGGCCCAGTTGGTAAAGAGCTTGCCACATAAACCTGATAACCTGAGCTGGATCCCCAGCAACCATTAAAAGCTTGTCATGGTGGCATGGGCCTGTAATCCCAACACTGGGGAGATGCAAGGAGGAGGTTCTTGAGGCTTGCTGGCCAGCCAACCTAACCTATCAGCAAGTTCCAGGTTTAGTGAGAGACCCTGTCCTAGGAAAAGTAGAGTGTGACTGAGAAAAACACTGGACATTGACCTCTGACCTACACCAGTAGTTTTTACACAGGTAAGTAGTGTAGTACAGATTGTAGTCAGAACAAAGTAGTTTGAGTCTAAGAACCAACTTTCTTTTCTTTTTATGGGGTATTGTTCTTGAAAGCCAGACTTGAAAGAAGAAGGAAGAAGTGTGTAAATAACAAAATGCCCTTGTTAAAATTGCCAAAGATGAGACTTTAGCAACTGGATCAGAGTTTCACAGACACACATGAATGAGTACACACATACACACAATACACACACACGAGAAAGGAAGGAAGAAAAGAATGGATGGATGGAGAAGGAAGGGGGAGGGAGGGGAAGAAAAGAAATAGGATCTTTGCAGATACTGTCAACGTAAAGTCTTTGAGGATGGTCTTAATCAAAAAGAGTGCTTTCTTTATGCAAAAACAGAATTTGAAGAACGCCTAGACTGCACAGGGGGAAAGTTACATGAAGAAACGCAGGGAAGAAATCCTATGATGAATGAGGATTGCAGCAAGCCAAGGAATGCCAAAAGATGAACAAACACCAGAAGCCAGGAAGAGGTGAGCAAATCCTGCCGATTTCAGGGGAGGAGTGCTCTACCTATGGTCTACCTTGACTTTAGACTTTCAGTCTTTCTGTAGTTTATTACTACAAGATAATAAACTTCTGGTTTTGTAAGCTACAGTTTGTGGTACTTTGTTAGACCAACCATAGCAAGCTAATAGGATACATAACGAAAGAGGAATACTTTATGCAATTGTAACCTGCCAAACTTATGAAACATATCCACCAAAACTGACATTTTAAATGTCATTTAAATCAGATATTTAATATTTTAAATACCCCATTTAAATCAATCAAATAAAATTACAAAGTGGTATACACTCTGAATATAATAATAAAATATTTCTGGGGTATTTTCTTATAAATATTAGCACATGTATTTCTATTTCCTGCATTAAATCATGTCAACTTGGAGTTTTTCACTTCTAGACTACACCAGTAGCATTTGCACAGGCAAGTAGTATAGTACAGAGCGTAGTCAGAACAAAGTAGCAATGGGTTAACTTTGAGTCTCAGAACCCAGCTCTCTTTTCCTTTAATGGGGTGTTCTCAAAAGCCAGACTTGGTGGAGGGAGGAAGAAGTGTTTAAATGACAAAATTCCTGTGTTAAAATTGCCAAAGCTATGGCTTTAGCAACTGGATCAGTTTCAGTACATGAAGATTCATGTGTGACAAGACGAGGGGACACTTGGTCAGGTGAGATGGGGCTAAAGGGAAAAAGGCTTTGGGGCCACCTCATAACTGACTCTGGAAGGAGTGTGTCCCAGGACAAACTAGAAACCTCCTCATCAGGTCAACACAGTGGTACAGTGTAGATAACAGAAGAAGGCCTTTCTTAGGCCACCCTGGAACCTCTGTGACTTGTATAAGACATAAACGTTCTTGAATGTTCCTGAGGACAGACACAGATGACAGTTGAGCTAAGGGATGCCTAGGGTGAGGATCAAAGTGGATAAATTAAGGTCAGGGCCAAACAGAGCCCATGGTACAAACCCAAAGGACCCATAGTTCCAGTGAGAGTCAAGGTAAGGGACAACAGTGAGTAGGAAAGCTTCCTACAAATGATCCCAGCAGCTTGCCTCAGCCTCGGGGGCCAGCCTCAGCCTCTGGGGCCAGCCTCAGCCACTGTGGTACTGATCCCCCTCAGCACTGTGGTTTCTGTAAAAAGCATCCTCCCTAGTAAGTTCCTGTCTCTAAAGAAGGTTCTATACCTGATGCATCATAGCAGTTTTACAATGACATCACTCAAATTTTTGGCACATAAACATCTTTCCGGCCAAGGCCTGGTTCCCATATAAAAGCTTCAGAAAAATTAAAGAGGCAAAATGTCTTTCCTTTTTTAGTCTTCAGTTCATCCAGTTTTCTGAAATGACGGGGAATAAAAGAGAGAGAAATAAAATGGTTCAGAACATTTCCCTGCATCACTCACTCCATCGTCCGTGGATAGTCTGCAACCACGATCAGTGAACTCCGGCATCAGCCTTCCTCACTCCCAAAACTAACACACTACAAAGAACCTGGAGAGCCTAGAGAACCCCACCTCCACCTGTCCCACAGCCATGGTCATTTTTCCTTTCACATTTTTCAGAGCTCATATGACACGGCTGAAAGGTAATTCAAATTCAGTGTGAAAGAACTGTGTGTAGTTGGGCTTCCCCACAAATTCTCATACTTCTGATTTTTAGATTGTAGAAAGTTATCTTAGAAATAAACCATAGACATACTATCAAAAATAATTCTGGAGCTAGAGAAATGGCTCAGCAGTTTAGAGCACTGGCCGTTCTTGCAGAGGACCTGGGTTCAAGTCCCAGCACCAGCATGGTTGCTAACAACCAACCATCCATGACTCCAGTTCCAGGTAATCTAACACCCTCTTCTGACTTCCACGGTATTGCATGACACAGATGCACTTTATATTCAAGCATAACACTCATACACATAAAATAGAAATAATAAATAAAATACTTCTAAAAAATAATCCTATTCACTAAAAATTTAGCTAGAAGAAAAATTAATACTTATTGCTGGGTGACTAAATTAAAAATAGACGTTTATTCCATACATTAAAATACTGTGACCACTAAAATGATGTAGAAGGAAATGGAATGGACACGATAGTTTATAATGTGCTAGTATTTTATTTTGTCTGTTTTAAGCACATGTTCTGATAACTATTGTTGAGTAACAAATTATCCTAATTATTCTATATTGTTTTTCTTCCAAAAATTCATAGGTTGGCTAGGCATGATGGTACACACAGCACTCAAGAGGCAGTGGCAGGTAGCCCTCTGTAAGTTTGAGGCCAGACTTGTCTACATAGTGAGTTCCAGGCTAACCAGAACTACAAAGTGAGACATTGTCTCAAAACAACATAAGATATAATTTCAAAGGACAGGCTGGGCTGTTACTATAAGAGCTCTCTCCAGCATCTGTAGTAAAATGAAAGATGGGTGCAGTCAGTGGCAGATTCCCCCGCCTGCGGTGCTGGGTGCCCAAGATGGTGGTTGGCAGATGGAGCTCAGGTTATTTACTACAGTTTCTGTGTGGCCTGTTCTTACAATGCAGGCTTCCTCAGAAATGGGAGCATCAGGCAGCTGGACTTGCATTGTAGCTCAGGGCCCCAACACAAGCACAAGGCAGAGTCTGAACACCATTTTTTAGCCTAGTCTTTGAAGATCCAAGGAATCACTTGGACCCAAATTCTATTGGAAATAAACAAACCACAAATCTGTCCAGGCATAAGAAGGGAACTGAGTCTCAAGCCATTTACACCTAATTTTTTTGTTGTTGTTTTTGTTTTGTTTTGTTTTTTTTGTCTTTTTGAGACAGGGTCTCCCTGTAGTCCCAGCTGTCCTGGAACTCACTCTGTAGACCTACGTTTTAAGCTGCCTCACCACATAGAGAATTTATTCAGTACAGTTATGGTTTTGTTAAATTCATGTGTACAGGAGATGAAGACAACCCAAAGATGTAAATAAAATTTTGAGCAATTTTCTTTTGAATTTGGATGCTTTATTTTTATTTTTCATTTCAATATTTTATTGTGATTTCATATATACATATTAATCAAATTAAGACCCTCTCCCCACTTCCCATCCCTCATATCCCCCCACCAGATTTCAAGTATTCTGTCATGTATGTTAAGTCCTATCTAGTTAAGCATTTCTATCAGGTGCCCTTGGTGCAAGTTCACCCACTGGACTCCAGTCAGCCTATCTAGAATCACTTCATCAAAGAAGGTCGATTCTCCTTTACCCCACAGTAATCATTTGCCAATAGTTTCTTAGCTATGGTTGGGGCCTGCTGCCCATTTCCCTCATTCTATGCTGGTATTTTGTCTGGTTGAGTTGGCATGGGTCTTGTGCATGCTGTCAGCATTGTTTCGAGTTCATACAAACAAGTTTCCAAGGGCCTGAAAGTCTCTATTTCCTTATGTTCATGTACTGACCCTGGCTCTTACAATCTTTCTACCCCCTCTTCTGAAATGGTCTCTGAGCTGTGGTTGGACGGGTGAGGTTTAATACAGGAGTCGTGTCCAAGGACACCCACTCTGTTGTCTCTTAACCTCTAAAACTTAGCCAAAGTGGCCTTCTGTGAGCATTGCACTCTGTCATATGAGGAAGCTTCACTGATGACAGTTGAGGGATGTGTTAATATTCTCTTTATCCCCCGTTCCACTGTGTTCCATGAGCCTTAGGTGTGAAGGTTCCAATGTAGATGCGTCACTTAGGGCTGGGAATCTTTAAGACATATATTCTCTGTATATGATTTTTTTAAATTTTTAACTGAACTTTCCATACTGAATCTCTATTTTCCCTTTTTATTAATCTCTATTTTCTGATCACTAAAAATAGTTAACTTCTTCTTTTTTTTTTTTTTTTTTTTTTTTTTTTTTTTTTT
>VZQC01013287.1:1479042-1565483 GCA_009823505.1 Rhizomys pruinosus | reverse complement strand
GAACTTTCTTCTTTTTTTTTTTTTTTTTTTTTTTTGTCTTTCGATGATAGGGTCCCCCTGTAGCCCCAGGTGTCCTTAATTCACTCGCTGCTATAGACCAGGCTGGCTTGAACTCACAAGATCTGCCTTGCCTCTGCCTCCCAAGTTGCTAGGATTAAAGGAGTCGTGGCAAAAGCTTTGTTGGTGGGGGTGGAGAGATGGCTTCAATTTGGTTTAAGAGCACTGAAATATTTTGCTTTGCAGAGGACTGGGTTTGATCCCAGCACCCAAATGGCGGCTAACTACTGTCCATAACTGGAGGTCCATTGTACAACCTACCTACATGCAAGTGGGCATTGCACGACCTACCTACATGCAGAATACACCTGTACACATAAAATAAAAATAATAAAATATTAAAAAAGTTTTGTTGGTGTGCTATAAATTCATGTCACAAAATAGGCTGGGAGGAAGATCATACATCTCTTTCATTTCAGATTACAATGAATATTTGGAATTACTGCTGCAGTTTCAACCATGTTTATCGTTGACAGTGGCCCAAAGTAGAAAACCTTAAAAAGCTCTCGAATCACTCATACCCTCTATATTCCATTTTCTTGTTTGGAGCAAGAGGAACAGAATGCACAGAGAACATGAAGCAAGTGACTGTTTGAAATTTAACATCTTCCTTCCATTGGCAAAATCATTTCTTTTGTTTTGTGGGGAAATTACTTTTATAAATGGTCATTAATCTGGGACTAATGACCTTTTCTTGTTGTTTGTGTTGTTTATTATTTTATTAATCTTTGTGTATTCATACATCATTTCCACATTCAGTTTTCAGGTTACCATTCGCCCTTTCCTTTCCCCACATCCCCACCCCACATCCCAGATCATGCATTCTGCAATAAAACTGTTCCTGCTCTTCTTCGAGTTTTTTTTCATTTTTTAACAATGTGTAATAATTTATGAGTACACAGCATCCTTCATGTAAAAAACCAATTTGCAAGCAAGTAGTTTGTGCCCAAAACCCACACAGCCCCTTGGAACCACCATCCAGCAGGGGGGGACTTATAAGTTCAATAACAAGTATGAATTAATGAGTGTCCAGACTACATTGACTGTAGTTTCACCATTCACTCCAAATCACAGCCCTTACATCTACCATGCCCCTCTTCCACAGATTTTACCCTAGGCTTATAAAAGGGGAACAGGTGGGTCACTTGGAGAAGCAAAAACAGTCTACTTTCTCGGAAGCTGTTGTCTTGGACTCTGGTCACATTCTGGCTTGTTTCTTTTCATGGGCTGACACATTTGTCCAGGAATAACCTTTTCAATCCTACTAATGAAGCCACAAGCTTAGATATATAGGTATTTAAACAGTATTTTTTTTTTTTTTTTTTTTTTTTTTTTTTTAAAAAATAATTTATGTTTGGATGGTATGTTATTCTATGAATTACAATTTTTTTTGTTAAATATTATAGGGTCTTACTGTGGCTTTATAACATCTCGACTTGACCATTAGAGGGTGCAAGCTGTGGCATCAGCCGTGGGTATTTCCTCCAAGGAGAGAGCAATAGCCAATTAGATTGGGATAATACAGGCATATGGCTGCCATAGCTGCACAGTATTTCCAGGCAGGTGAGGGTGTAGCTGGTGCTTGACGGATGGAAGACTTGCTTGACTCAAGGAGGACCGTATTTGGCTATTATTGGATTAGTGGCCTTTAGTAACACCTCTGGTATTCCAGAGAGGACCATCTGTACACTTGCAATGTTTGTAGGGTCTCGAACAACATCTTCCCCATAAGTTGAACATTCAGGTCTTTCGGGACAGCAGGGCCTTTATCACCTCTCTTCTTGGCAGGTTATCCCAGTTTAGGGGAAAGGAGCCTTTACCTTTATGTGGGGCTTGGATCCCCTGGCCCCAACATCTCCTTGGTAGAATAATCCCTTTTGCTGATGTCAGAGCTCTTGCATTAATATCATATTTTGCTTAAGTGCATACTAAGGAGACTTTAGTATATCTGGTCTGAATAGAAAATAATCCTTTTCACAGTTCCTATGTCTATTAGTCAATTCAAGAAGCAGTTTTACCGGTTTTTTATAAGAGATTACCTTCTATAATAGTTGTCTCACAATTTACAGTTGGAGAGCATCCTCATCATTGTCATATTTTCTCCTTGTTCTATGGGGGAGGGGGATGGTAAGAAAGTCTCTTTGTATTAAAACCTTTGCGGCTCCTAGAAGGTAAGTTTTGTAGGACTCATTATTTATACATAAGTGTTAACAAGTTAGGACCCACAGAGGGGTTTTTGATGTTTTATAGCAATCTGAGGCTTAAGTTTGCTTCCTTTACCAAATGTTCCAGAACAGGCCAACCTTTTTTCTGGCACTTCCTGGTACATCGTACACATTGCAAATCTGTATCTTTTCTATCTCAGCCATTAGGGTTTGGTGACATTCTGACCTGTTAGAACATACAAATCCTTTCCTATAGTTAAGTTTTAAGATTTTTGGATGCCAAGGTCTTTTGACAGAAAAGGTTTTCATATTCTATTCCTGTATCCCCCCCCGCAATTTCTTTTTTCTTTTGGGGGGGGGTTGTTCGTTGACCCATGAGATGGGCGTTCCAGATGGCAGTGGTTGTATTATACATACCTCAGGTGGGTGGAATCAAGGCTCACAGCTCCTTCATCAGAATGCAACCCATGCTGTTTTTTGGGTGACTGTTAGTTGATTACCTGGGGGAGCCAAACTTAAGTTCTTTTTGATTAAATCATCTATAGGTGAAAAGAGAATGCGTAGTGGGTGATTACCGTTTCAACAGGAAAAATTATAGAGAACATTTGTATGTGCAATCCCAACGTTATTTTTGTTATACAAATTTTATGTAGACAAACGGAAACGTGGACAACAGCAATTTTATATTCCGTTTTATTTTAACTAGATGCATGCTTTTTTATCAAGCCTGTATAACCAATGTTGTTCAGTATAACACATATTTACTTTTTTTTTTTACTTTTTAGTCCATAAAACACACACTGTAGTGTGTGGGAAAAAACTTGGATCTACTTGTGAACTCACGTCAAATTTAAATAATTGGCATCAATCTGAAATCGCAAATATAACACTCGTGTCCCTCTCCAGCCCCATCCCCCTTTACAATTCACCATTTCTCAGTTTCTAAGACATGAAGCAGTTCTTTTGTTGTTTGTTCTTGTTACTATTAGCAACCCTCTCCATTTGAAGCAAATATTTTATATATCGGGCCTATTGGCACTAGGCATCCACATATTGGGACGGGACCCATTGTGTCGTTTGTCGTTTCTGGGACTGTGTGTTAACTTCAACCTTACATAATGTTCTTCACTCCATCCATTTACTTGACCACATTTCTAGATGTCATCCGTTTAATTTTAAAAAAGAAAACTCCATTGTATAGCATGTACCCAATTTTCTCTATCCACTTCATCAGTTGATGGGGCCACCTGAGCTGGTTTCAAGCTTTTTGCTTATTAACAGAGCTGCAATACTAGCTGGCATGTTCTCTTGCTAGTAAGATGAGGTCTTGTGGTATATACTCCAGGTAGTGGTAGGGACTGGGATCAATGGATGGGACGTTCATTTTCGAGTCTTTTTAAGGGTTCTCATCCAACTTGCTTTTCCATGGTGCTGGTACAAGTTACATTCCCAACCAGCAGGTGGATGGTGTCCCCTCTTCCCACAGCACTCTCCAGCACTGGGTATCAGGTTCAGTATTCCTGGTCCGAGCCTAGGCTGGTGAGGGTAATGAGTTAAGAGTGAAATATCTCAAAGTAGAGTTTGTGACATTGCCATTGCGTTTAAGTAGTAGTAATGTTGAACATCTTAGATGTGTCTCGGCGCCCTAGTAATCGAATTCCTCCTCTTTGTGAAGCCTCTATTCCGAATCTTTTTGCTCCATCTTTTGACGTCGATTCATTTGTTTTCTTTCTTTCTTCTTGTTTTTTGAGTAGCTGTGTGTATTACTCTAGAAATTAATGCGTTGTCATATGTTCTGCAGTGAAGGTTTCCTTCCCACTCTAGTGGGTTTTTCTTACTTCACTATTTTTCTTGATTTCTTTCCTTTTGCCTGATGCTACAGAAAACTTTGAGTTTAAGATGAGTTCCCATTTGTCAATTTTTGATCTTATTTCTTGGCAGCTTGGCCCTGTCTTAGATTTGGAAGTCTTTTCCTAGACTATTGGCTTTTTCGGCTTGCCAAGTTCTCTTCTCTCATCTCTACAGAGATTTTGGGGTTTCACAGTGAGGTTCTTTGATGTATTTGAGGATTTGACTTTTGTACGAGAGGAGAGGTAGGGGTTAATTTATTCTTTCTGCAAAGTGGTAATCAGTTTTGCCACCAAAAACCAACTTACAAGATGCTGTCTTCCTCGCATGGTGTCTTCTTGGCCCCTTGTCCAAAATATGAGGTTGGTGGCTGAAATTGTTTGGTTCAGGTTTGGATCTTCAGTTTTATTCCATTGGTCAACTGGTCTTTATTGTGCCGTACCCAATCTGTTTTGTTTTGACTATCAGCCCGTTTTTTGGGTAGATCTCCCTATAGCTTTGAGTGTCTGGTTTTAGTGAATCCCCCCTGTATGCTCGTTTTCGTTCAGGGTTGCTTGGCTGTCGGGGTCATTTTGTTTTTCCAGAATGAAATTGAGGATGTATTTTTTCCAAGCCTGTCTGTGAAAAACTCTTGGGAGATTTTGATTGGGATTGCATTAAATCCTATACACTAGTTTGGGTTAGGATGGACACTTTTTACTATATTTATTATTTCCAAATACCATGAGGGCACGAGGTTTGGTTGTCCATCTTTCCTGAGTGACGTTCCTCAAATTCGGGTTTATTCAGGGCTTTAAAGTTTTTTTGTGTAGATCCTTGTGTGCTTTGGTTAAGGTTTGTTCCTAGGTTTTTATGCTTTTTTGATGCTATTGTGAGTGGGAAGGTTTCCTTGTAGTCCTTCTTCAGTTGCTGTTGTTGGTGTGGTAAGGAAAGGCACTTACATTTTTCTAGATCTTATATTTGTCCTGACATTTACTGGAAGCTCTTTAATCAATTATCTAGGAGTTTTCTGGTGGAGTTACTTAGCAATCTTAGATAGACAATCATCGGAATCCATCATCAGCAAAAAGGGATATAGTTTGTACTTCCTCTTTCCAATTAGAACTACTTTTAATTTGCCTTTTCTTGCCACTTATTGCCCTAGCAAGAATGAGTTTCCAGCACTATATTGAGAGAGGGTGGTGACAGGGCAGGCCTGCCGAGTTCCTACATTTAAGAGGAACGCTTCTGTCATTATCCCATTTAGGATGACGTTGGCTTGTGGGTTTCCTGATATATGGCTTTGATTACATGAGGAGATAGAAACCCTCACAGTCCAATTCCCTCAAGGACATTGTAAACAATGGAAATGATTGCTGGATTGTGTCAAAGGCTTATTCCTCCCACCTCAATTGAGATGATGGTGTGTTTAGCCGAATAATTTGCTTCGTTTATTGATTTGAAAATGTGACCATCCGTAATTTTTTAGTTGAACTCCCTAATCTCTGAGTATGATACAATGATACCGATTGCTTTTGATGTGGGTGCTGTATGCGATTTTCCCGTATCCTGTTTAGAATTTTGTGCATTCTGTGGTTCATATTAGGGAGATGGATGCTCATAGTTTCTTCTGATGATTCTTTACCGGTTTGGTAGAGAGTATATGCTTTCATAGAAGGAATCTGGAGACCCTCTGCCTTGTACCGTTCAAACACGGATAATGGTTGTAAGTGCTTTTGAAATATTTTATAGAATTCTGCCATAAGGGAGTTTGTTTTTTTCTCCCTCTAGTTCTTTCTGGAGTTTGTCATTCTGTTCCTTTAGTTCTTTCCGAAGTTTGTCATTGTATCCCTCTAGGTCCTTTTTGAGTTTTTCATTCTCTCTCTTTAGTTCTCTGACTTCTTTATTTTCTTTAATTTCACTGCGTAGGTCTGCAATTATTCCTCTAAGCTCTGTTCCTTGGGTCTCCTCCAAGGGGATCCCATTGTAGCTATCTCCTCCAGGTTTGGTAGGGCCTGGTGTGGGAATATCCTATGCCTTTCCTATGTTGTCCCTTTGTCGTGTCCCTGGCATGTGGGTTTCCCGTTTGTGGTTCAAATCACAAATGACTTTTCATTATATTAGTGGATGGTTTTGGTTGCCTCCTTCCAATGCTTTTTCCCCCCCTTTCCTCCTCCTTTTTTTATGGAGTATTGACTTGTCTAGGTTTCAGGTTTTCAATTTTGTTTATATATTGGATGTTGGAAGCCTAAGTCAGTCTTCTCTTTCTGTTCTGAAGGTTCTCCAAAAGGAAGTCCACTTGGATTCTCACCAATTCCCGTTGGCGGGGATGGGGGGGGCGGGGAGTTGTGCGCCTGATCTAGCGACGGGGACCCCCAAAAGAGGGCTCAGAGTCGAGACCCTCTTCCAGTCGCCCCTGTGCCACACCACCCCAGCTGTACCTGCCCTGCCAGCGTGAGTTATGGCGTCCTGCCTGCGACTCAGGAGCCCGCCCACAAGCAAAAATAGTTAACTTCTAAAATTTGTTAAGAGCTCTTGATAATTTTTCTCTACAGTCTACAATAGTTATGCACCCCGCCCCCAAATATCCATCATCCAAAATCGCCACGGAGCATTCTACCTCACATGAATTCATCCTAGACCACAGGTTGCCTGCCATGCCAAGCAATCCATAAGGGACCTGGAAGACGTTAGTAGGATTTGATAACGATGAGTCTTTCTCAGGAAACACACTCAGAAAAGCCCACAAGCCCCGTGGCTGCGATCACACTCTCTTGAATATGGCTCTTTTTTTTCTCTCTCCCATAGAAAGTTAAAAAAAGAGCCTATTAGCCAGGTGTGGTGGCGCACACCTTTAATCCTAGCACTTGGGAGGCAGAGGCAGGCAGATCTTTGTGAGTTCAAGGCCAGCCTGATCTACAGAGTGAGTTCCAGGCCAGCTGGAGCTACAGGGATACCCTGTCTCAAAAAGACCAAAAAAAAAAAAAAAAAGAATCTGTTAATTTCAGCTTTTGAGACTGTTTCTTTGGGAAGGAAAAAAGAAAAAGAAATCAGCTGAGTTAAGTCTTCTTAATTAGTTAGAAGAGGCCTGAGAAGATTTGTTGGTTTAGGCTGCCTTTGAGGACAATGTCAATGGTTACACACAGTAGGAAGGGATGTCCTTCATTTAGGGGGTGGGGGTGTACATGAAACCCAAATATCCACAAAAGTCTCAGAGCCTAGACCTCATTAATAACCCTCACTTTTTCTTTCCTTGTCCCCTGAAAACACTTAAAAACTAAGGTCACCAGCTGTTGCATGGCATCAAGAACTAAGGAATTTATGGCAAGAGTCCTATTTAATTACAGCTCATGAAACTGATCCTGTGGTATTGCAGACCTTATATATAAATATTATTTATATCCCTAACTTTCAGGAAAGCAAGGTCTATTTCCCAGCCTTCCCAGAGGTCAGGGATCTGCCCCCAATGTTAAACATAAAAGGTGTTGTATAACATAGCTAAACAGATTATGGGCTGGTGCACAGACATGATTTTCTTCTCCACACAGCTATAGCTTTCCTTCTCTGACAAAGGAGAAAGAACACTATTCAGTACACATCTCCTTGGGACCCTAAGGAACTGTCTAAAGAGTGTTCACTTAATTCAGGAGGCCATGGGGACCCATTGGGGGCTTACCAAGAAGAGAATGACACAATCTGAACTATTCCTCAGGGGGATTAAAGATGAAATTAGTAACACAAGACCACATAAATCTAAAAAATCTGGTTCTTTGGAAAGACTAAGAGAATGGATACACTTCTCCCAAGCCTGATTAAGGAAACTAATTTCTAAACAGTAAGATCAGGACTGTAGAAAAGGCATAACTATAAATTTCAGAGGTGCTTAAAGACTATAATAAGCTATTACTGCACTGTACATAACACACTTGAAACCTAGAGGAAACATGACTTTCAAGAAGATACTATTTTTCAGTTGCTTCAAGAAGTAGAGAATATGACTAGGCCATGAACACAAAGAGGCAACAAAGGGTTGTCCATGGGTGAATCTGAGACATGGATGGATTAGGATTGTTTGTAAAGGATAAGAAAGAAGTGGTAACTTGGTTGAGTGAAAATACTTTTTTTTCCTTTTTTTTTTTTTTTTGGTCTTTTCAAGACAGGGTCTCTATGTAACCCCAGCTGTCCTGGAACTCACTCTGTAGACCAGGCTGGCCTTGAACTCACAAAGATCCACCTGCCTCTGCCTCCCAAGTGCTAGGATTAAAGGCATGCGCCACCACGCCCGGCTAAAAATACTTCTTTTATGCACAGGGAAGTCTAGAGAAGGGATTAAGTCCTAGAGAAAGAGAATGCATCAATGTGGGAGCATCTCTAAGGTCTATCTAAACAGAGATGTGCATCTAAGTGTCATAATATAATGGGCACCTGCCGATGTTCCCGTGGAACTAATCAGGATCGTCCATAGTAGGCAAGGTGAAAAGCTGTTCTGATTTTCTCTCATATTGTTTGAGATTTTAGATACCTGTGTCATTTTATAATGTACAAAATATATTAGTAATGGGGGCTGGAGAGATGGCCTAGCAGTTAAGAGCGCCAACTGCTCTTGCAGAGGACCCGGGTTCGATCCCCAGCACCCACATGGTGGCTGAGAACTGTCTTTGACTCCAGTTCCAGGGGAATCCAACACCCTCTTCTGACCTCTTTGGCATTGCGTGACACGGGTGCACAAACCTACATGCAGACAATACATTCATACACATACAAAAATAAATAAAATTAAAAAATATGTTAGTGCCTTAGTTCTAAGACCCTAAATATACACATGGAGCAGTGAATAATAAAAAATTTAGTGATATAGATGGGTGATTGAAAAATATTTAGATAGCTCTGCAATAAAAAGCCAAGTGGCCCTAAGACACACAATAGAAGTGAATCTCAAAATCATCATGTTGAATGAAAAAGGTATAACACCAAACAGTATAGTCTGTGTGATTCCATTCATAGTTAATGCTGACAAAAAGCAGATTGATGGTGGCCTGGGGAAAGGAGCAGAGAGAAGTATCCATTGCAGACACAGGGTGTAATTTGGAGTGTGTCTTGACTATGGAAGTGGCTTCACAGGTGTACACATCCATCCCAATACCCTGAGTAGAATATTCTAAGTGCATGCAATTATATGTACAATATCTCTACATACAGTTAATTTTGAAAACTCTGATAGCAAAAGTGGCTCTAGAACCTCTGTGGTGCTCAGCTGTGATGCGCTGTAGCTACAAAGAACACCCAAACCTCAGTGATTTGCACCAATAAAAGGTTTATTTGTGGCTTATGTTAATTAAGTGTTGGCGACTGGTCAGATGTGACTTTACTTCCTAGAACTCTCCAGCATCTGTTCCACATATCTCACACACATGACCAAGCTTCTTACTGACCCATCTTAAAATTAGCAGTCAAGAATTATTAGAGACGTGATAAAAACCCTTAATATGAAGAAACAAGGTCAAAGCAAGGAAGAAGAGCAGAACAGAGACAATACCAGGAGGAAAAGTCTTTTTAAAAATATGCTGCTTTAGCCGGACATGGTGGCGCACGCCTTTAATCCTAGCACTTGGGAGGCAGAGGCAGGCGGATCTTTGTGAGTTCAAGGCCAGCCTGGTCTACAGAGTGAGTTCCAGGACAGCTGGGGCTACAGGGAGACCCTGTCTCAAAAAAAAAAGACCAAAAAAAAAAAAAATATGCTGCTTTACCAAAACAGCTCTGGTAGAGCACACCAGAAGGCTCTTTTCTTCCAGGAGATATAATTTATATTTGGTGTGTTTCAATATACTGAAAGGTGATATATACAATTTAGGCAAAGTTTTAATTGAATTCAATAAGTACATTTGTATATTAAATAACAGTAATGGTCTATTAAAAGCAAGTACAACTATAAACTCCATGAAAAGCAAAATAATACAGAGTAGAGATAAATAAGCATTTACATGGATACCTAAGTAAACATTTACATAGTCTTAATCACACAAATGTTGACAGAGATAAAATTATTAGAAAACTATATTGAGTAGCTAAAAACCTAGGACGGGTCTGCATGTTGGGGAGTAAAGTGAGATTTAGACATCTTACAAGTTAAAACTCAATGTAGTAAAATGATGTCTGAAGCTGGAAAATAACAATGATACTCATGTAAGTATGCAATAAGATGACAACTTCCAAGAAAACAAAAACACTATGCTTGCCTGCAAGGAGAGCAGACTCAAATAGAAATGGGCAAAAGCGATTTACCATAAATATGGAGCCCAGAGGAAAGAAAAGCTAATTCTGCTTTGGAATCTCAGGAAAGACTTCAGAGACAAAACAGAGCAAGTGATGGGGAAGCCCCATTACCCATGGCGTTCTTCTTCTCATAATAGATATTAGCCACACTCCAGGTGGTGTACTATGTGTGTGAATGTGTGTGTGATATGTGTGAATGTATGTGTGTGTCTGTGTGTTCATGTGTGAGCACAGACATGTGATGAGACATGCATGGAGATCAGAGGACAGCCTCAGGAGCCAGTCCTTGCTTTCTACCTTGTTGGAGACAGGGTCTTTTGTTTGCCACTGCACACAACATGGACAGGGCGAGCAGTGGGTGAGCTGCTCCTCAGGCTTTCTGAGACTCACCTCTTGCCTCAGCCTCTCATCTTGTACCAGGAGTGCTGGGATAACGGACGTGCACTACCACGCTGGCTTTCCATAGCTTCATGCTCCAGACTCAAGTTCTGGTGCTTGCACAGCTAGTACGTTGCCCACTGAACCATCATCTCAGTTTTTTATCTTTTCCTTTTAGTATTAATTTTGTTTTCTTTTATAGTGCTGAAGATCAATTCCAAGGCCTCACA
The DNA here is from genome assembly GCA_009823505.1 of Rhizomys pruinosus. Lineage (NCBI taxonomy): Eukaryota > Metazoa > Chordata > Mammalia > Rodentia > Spalacidae > Rhizomys > Rhizomys pruinosus. The sequence continues at coordinate 1,554,553 of VZQC01013287.1, read as the reverse complement.
CGTGCTAGGCAAGAGCTTTATCACTGAGTTTTAACCCAGTGCATGATTGTCGGAGTCTATTTTTCAGTTTTCCTTCCTATTTATAAGAGTCAGGTTAGTAAATTCAAAAGGACACAAATAGGCTGTTGGAAACTTCTGGAAGCCTCTTGTTCTCTCTTCCCTCTTTTACTTCTTTCCTGAGATGCAGGTGTTGGTGGTCAATTTAAATCATATGAAAAAAAAAACTCCTAAGAATTGTTAAAGCAACAAAATGGAAGGCACACTTGCTCTTTGCGACCCAAGGGAACAGAACAGGCTACACTGAGCCTGCCATTAGTTCACACTTGCACGAAGTCGAAATTGTTGCCCTTGTTCTAATCACACTTGCTCTTCATCAAAAGGCAGAGAAGTGATGTTCTAATCATTGTCAAATGCTCTCTGTTGAGCAGCCACACCAATGCTCTAAGAAACTAGGACACCTGGCAGGAGCTAAAAGATGAGGTGTAGATAGAAGAGAGAGGCATGGGGTCCAGGCATAATCATGGGGGAGGGGGTGTACCAGAGGAAGCTAAGCACAAATTGTAACTCGGTGAAGCTAGGCCATCTAATTTTAATTTCACCTTATAAGAACTTGAGAACTATGAGGGGTTTCTTTATACTAATTGTGGAGACTCCATCATTATAATACCCATTTATCTGAAGATAATCTGTAATCTAATTTGTGCATTAAAAAATATATTACATACAAAGTATACACTAAAGTTGACAAACAATGCTCCCTATCTACAAATGTCCTGATGGGTCTGGTGGCTTTCCTACTACATTTAAACTGATCTTTCTCCATTCAAAGGTATTACCTCAGGGACTTAAAATTTTCTTATTTAGTATGGCACAGAAAGTTTCACTTTAGGGACATTAGAAATAATTTCTCCCATGGCCTAGGGGTAAAGAGCACTGACTGCTCTTGTAGAGGACCAGGGTTCGATCCCCAGCACCCACATGGTGGCTGAGAACCATCTGTAACTCCAATTCCAGGAGAACTACAGTTCCAGAGGAATCCACACCCTCTTCTGACCTCCGGGGCATTACATGACACGGGTGCACAAACCTGCATGCAGACAGTACATTCATACGCATTAAATTAATTGATTAATTAATTAATTAATTTTTAAAAAGAAATAATTTCTCATTTAGTACAGCACATAAAATGGGTGTTTCTAATGATGAAGTGATCTTCCCAGTATTTTTCAAACCTCTTATGAAAATGCTATTGTCTGATTATGCAACATTTCTAGATATTCTATTATGCTGAATAGAAAGTTTAACTAAGACCTAATAAACCAATTAAAAGAGAAATAAATATTTAATAACTGCTGGTAAAATAAAACTAGCTGGAAATCAGTATGGAAAAATAAACGAGGCCCACTTTCCACATGACAAGAGAATTCATTCCAAGGAAGCTAGAAAATGGTTAAGTTTAAAAGCAAAATTTTTAAAGCTACAATTCTCATCTAATAAGAAACAAAGGAAACTTTACATGGTTGAAAACCATCATTTACAAGACAGATGAGACCAAGTAAAGGGAAAATGAAAAACTGTGCTCTAAGCAGGAAGAAGACAAGGAGGGAGAGCTGGAATCATTTGCATGGCACGTGAATAAAAATCCTGACACTACAGAGGCATCCTACTTTTTGCTGGGCAAACTTATAAACAGATAGAATACAGATGAGAAGATATAAATAAAAGTCAATGCTTAGAATTACTTTCAGATTTCCCAATATTAAAAAATGGAATCTGAAACCACTGGGGTCTAGTCCATGCTCTCTTGTTTGCACACATTTTAAATCCCATGCCAGTAGCATTACCTACTCCACTACTGAGAATGCAGCCTGAGCTTTGTAACTGATCTATCTTGGCACACTGGTTCATTTTTATTAGCATATGCCCAGGAAAATATTTTAAAAGAAAAAAAATTATTTGTGTAAAGATGTTTCTAGAAATTCTTTTTTATTTTATTTATTATTTATATATTTGTATTTCTGTGTGTAAGATGTGGGTCTGTATGTATGGTATGTGGATTTATGTGTGAGGTATGTATATGTTTGTATGTGTGCTTATGTGTGTGAAATATGCGTATGTCTGTGGTTTTGTGTATGTTTGTATATATATATATATATATGTGTGTATTTGTGTGTGTCTGTGTGTGTGTGTGATGTATGCACATGAGTGTGACAGTCCCTATTCCACAGCATACATGTAGAGGACAGAGAATCACTTTTAGGAGTCTCTCCCTCCACTGTGATTCCAGGGATCAAACTCAAGTCATCAGGCTTACACAGCAAGCCCCTTTATCCACTGTGCCATCTCACTGACCTGCTTTTAGAAATTATGTTGTAAAAAAAATTAAAGAAATTCCACTGTATGTTTTTAAAATTAGCCCAACAATCAGGAAGTGGATTTCTTTCTCTTTTTTAAATTTATTATTTTTTATGTGTATGAGTGTACTGTCTGCATGTAAGTTGGTGCATCCGTGTCGTGCAATTCCGTAGAGGTCAGAAGAGGGCATCAGATTCCCCTAGAACTGGAGTTAAAGACAGTTCTTAGCCACCATGTGGGTGCTGGGAATTGAACCCGGGTCCTCTGCAAGAGCAAATGGCACTCTTAATCACTGAGCCATCTCTCCAGCCCTGGGAAGTGGATTTCTAAATTTTGAAGTACTGCTATTGCTGTAGAGTATTATCCAGCTATCATATAACATTGACATGTGTTATGTGCAAAAAAAAATTAAGATCATACAGGTTAAACAGAACATAAATTATTATGCCTAATGATTAGATTTTTGTAAATATGTGTCTTCATTGAAAAGCATCAGGAGACTTACAGATAATGAATTAGAGTTTAACATTGTTTCTCTATAAAATGTTAAAATGAACCATAAAAAGAGAAACATTGATAAAGTGAGAGAATATATTTTTCCCAGCTCAGAAACCAAGTCATAATTTCAGTAAGTGTTAGTTATTGGTCTCTAACACGTGCTGGGCAATTCTGCTAGCTCCTAGAATGCATGGTCCTGTCTGAGCACCCCAGCTGCCCCACAGTCAGACCCTATCAACCTCACTGTATATAGACACATCTCAACGCTCGGTGAGATTAAATAATTTACCAAGCTAGCACAAAATTGCTATGGCTAGAGAGTGAATTAGAATCTACTTCCACTTCCAAATTATTTCATCACCAGATTTTTCTTTCATGAGGATCCACACAGCCCATTCTCACATGGAAAGAATCAAATATTTTTCAAGAAAAAAAAACTAAATAACATGCTATTTTCCCAAATACCCTTCCAGTATTCTTCTAGCATGCTTTCTTTCCCATAGTTAAATTCATAGTCCATGTATAATTTCATATCCTGCATTTTCATTTAACATTCTATCATACTCGTATGTCTTAATGACAGGATGATACACTATTCCATGGATATTTTGTTGCTTGCTTACTTAACCATTTAATATACATTTGCCAGTTCTTCATTATTAGAAAAAGCACCAAAATAAAATCCTTCATCTATAAACTGCAGCAAGAAAATCAGCTAAAAGATGAATCACTAGACTAGAAGGTGTGAGAATACTGAAGACTCTTGTTATGTTTTAGCAAATTTCTTTCCAGGAAGGTTATATCAATTCACACCAGCAGTGACTAAGAGTGTTTGTCTTACACACAACCTCACCCTGACGGCAATTACTTTTTGATCTTTGCTAATGGAGAGATGAAAAATTGGACATACTAGTCTAATTTGAACTTACAGATGGAAGTTTCCTTTTTGCCAGTCTTTTTTTAATTCAATCTTCTTCAGAGAGCCTGCTAAGTGCTCTAAAGTATTCCAGTTTGAGATACGTCATAATGCAATCACAAGCCTTTCAGCTTTTTCTTCCAACATGCCGCCTTCACAAATAAAGTGAATCTGCTGCTGTCTTTCTTTCATTTATTCACCCACCCATCCTTGCAAAGTGTGGGTTCATAGGAAGCATTTTGACAAGAATAGCATTTTTTTTTGTTTACAAAACTTTCATATTCTTTAACCCAAAATATCCTCTGCAGACCGGCTACATTTAATTTGGTTTCTTCTTTGTTTCTCTCATCTCATTTCAGAAAAGTGAAACAACTTACCAAGAACAGCTGTTTGAAAACAGCAGGAACAAGCAGGTGGCACCACCTGTAGCTGATCAATTATAAGCTTTGTAAATAACTACTTGGTTGAAATCCAGTTATTCCAGATTTTGTTGGAGAAAGCCTTAGAATCAAATTCAGAACCTTTCAAATAGTTTAAATAAGATAGATGATGATGATGATGATGATGATGATAGATAGATAGATAGATAGACAGACAGATAGATAGATGATAGATGATAGATAGATAGATACTAAAACCACAGTGAGCAGCCATCTCACTCTTATCTAATACACTATGGAGCAAGTGGTTGACTAAGCAATGGTCATGTCGGTTATTTGCAGTATATGACAGTGTTTGAACACTTGATCCCTGGCTGATGGCACCATGTGGTGCCATGTGGGGAGACTGTGGAATCTTTGGGAGGTGGGACCTAGCTGGAAAAAGTGGGTCCCTGTGGGGTGGAGGGTCCTGAGAATTATAACCCAGGCCACTTCTGATGGAGCTCTCTGCTTCTGGGTCTGTGTCATGTCACAAGCAACTGTAAACATGTTCCTGCCACTAAGGACTAATAGAGCCCTCAGCCATGCAACAACAGGTATCCTGTAGAGAAAGTAGTACAGATGAACTCTCCCTACCCATAGTCTCTCCCTACAACTTCCCATAACTTTATTTAAGTTTGTGGATTTATAGCAGAAGAGCAGCTGGGTTAATGAGTGTCCTGAATACCTTAATTGCCACCGATGCCACAAACAAACCAACTTACAAATGCTCATACACCAAAGCATCCAACAATTAAATCAGATCCTTCCTTGTGATCAGTTTTAAAAATAAAGGAAAGAGGGATTGTGGATGTAGCTCAGTGGTAGAACACTTGCCTAGCAAATGCAAGGCTCTGGGTTCAGTCCCCAGCACCACAGAACAAATAAGGGAAGAGAGGGAGGGAGGGAGGGAGGGAGGGAGGGAGGGAGGGAGGGAGGGACAGAGAGATGGAGGGAAACAGATGGGCCAAGTTTCTTTTCAGGTATAAGATTCTTCCATGATGCTTACGTTTTGAAGAAGGAAGACAAACAGTATGAGGAAGCGAATACATAAGCAAGAAACTATCAGCTGCTGTTAAAAAGAGTGGTGAAGAAAATCAGCAGAAGATGGAGTATCAGGAGGCTGCCCCGGTTAGCATGCTCCGGAAGGCATCTCTAAGGTGATGAGGGTTCAGCTGAGATCTGAGGGGTGAGGAGGGACCAAGGAGTCAGTCCTGGCACATCCTCAGGTAACACTGCCTGGGGCTGCACACAGCAGTCACAGAGGAAGTGGGTCAGAGCAGGCACAGTAGAAGGGGAGGAAGAGAAAACAAGACAAGAGAAAGAAGACACTGCTGCGCATGAAGTCCCGCTGAAGGGCAGACTGCTCCGAAGGGGCTGTAGGAACACCAAGAAAAGCTTGACGTCTGAGCACAGATGTCAGGGAACATTCCATCTGCCTGACCTCCCTCCTGTCTACTCCCTCCACTCCTTCATCTCCTCAGTAATCCTACAGTGACAACTTGGAGACTAGAGACGCCAGCCCTCTACTGGCCCTGGCTTCCCACTTCCAGTTTGCTTTCTCTTGCTCTGCCTTTCCTTTTCTATGATGTCTGTCACCTTTAACACATGTAATTTACTGAGGTGCCATTTGATGGTTGCCTGTCTCAAATGTGGGTGTAAGTTCCACAAGGGCAGACATTTGTGGTTTGGTTTGCTCATCTATCCCAACAGCTTTGAATGACCACAGCACATAGAAAGCATTCAATTAACTCTCTCTGATCAAATGAGTGAGTTTCCATGAAGAAAATAATTTGAACTAATAAACCAACAGTATAATCCTGTTTTCAACCAGAAGGTCTGAGAAAGCCATGCATCTGTCCATGACAGAGGAAGAGCTGGGATGGGACACTTCAATAGCAGGTGTCTCTGCCTCCTTCTACTTACTGTCCATGCTAATTCTGTTAGGTATTAACAGCCTATTTTCTCAAGGGGTGAAAGTTTGTTCGGTGTTAGTGTCTGGTTATTACTGATTCTGGCAGGCCATTTTACCTCACTGTTTGAGGGACATGAAGCAGTTGTTACTGCTTTGCCATAGAGACCTTTAATAATAATGGGATTTTAAAGCTCATTTATTTACAAGAAGTGATGTTCCATATTATGTATCTGTAGCTTTAATAAGTTGACAGAGTTATACAAGATTTCTTTCTACAAAAGTTACTGAACTTTCAAGCATAGATAACATAAAAATCTTGAAAGATTGTTATAAAATATAAAATCAGATCTGAGATCTCCTGAGGCCAGCAGAAGGTACCAGGGCGCGGGCTGAAGAGCCGCCCCCCCCCAGCCAACTGGGATTATGAAGAGGCATCTGAAGGAGGCAAGCAAAGCAAGCCTTCAACACAGTGAAGAGGCATTTAGGGCTCACATTGGAATACAGGCAAGGAGAAGCCCATATGCCAGGATCACGAAGAAAAGACAACACTGGAAAGGGGCAGGATAATCCCGCACCAAGCTTTACCAACCCTATGGAAGACTCCTGCAGTGGGATCCTTCTGGGGATGCCCCAGGACACAGACATCAGAAACACAATTGGGAACATATTTAAAGAACTACAAGATTATAAAGAACAAATCAAAGAACTAAGAAAAGAGAATGAGGAACTCAAGAAGGACCTAGAGAGAGAGAATGACAAACTCCGGAAGGAAGTAGAAAAACTGAAAAGATCCCATGCTGAAAAAGATAAGGAAACCAACCAGCGAACTAAAGAGCTACAAGAAGAGATTGAGAAGCTCCAAAAAGAAGTAGAAATACTAAAGAAATCAGAAGAGGAAATGAAAAAGGAAATCAAACACTCATCCATTCAAGAGGAAAGGAATGGAAAAAGCCTCAGAAGCAGAATGGAGGAAGCAGAACAAAGAACATCAGACCTGCAAGATAATGCAGAACAACTAAAAATCTCAAGGAAAGATTATGAAACATTTAAAAATACACAAAAGTGGAACAACCAGGAGCTGTGGGACACTACAAAAAGATCAAACCTCCGCATCATAGGAATAGAGGAAGGAGAAGAACCCCAAGAGAATGGTATTGATCAGATCTTCAACAGAATAATAGATGAAAACTTCCCCAGACTAAAAATGGACAAACCAATACCAATACAAGAAGCACATAGAACTCCAAACAGACAAGATCAGAAAAGAAATTCTCCATGCCACATCATAGTTAAAATGCTAGACACCCAAAACAAAGACAAAATCCTTAAAGCCACAAGAGAAAAACACAAAAGGATCCTATAAGGGGAAAACCTATCAGAACTACAACTGACTTCTCAACGCAAACTATGAAGGCAAGAAGAACCTGAGCAAAGCATTCCCGTGTTTTAAGGGACAATAGATGCCAACCCAGGTTACTATATCCAGCAAAAATGTCAATTATAGTTGAAGGAGAGGAAAAAACCTTCCATGACATAAACAACTTGAAAGAATACATGTCCAGAATACCAACCCTTCAGAAATACTTGAAGCAATTCAAAGAACAGACGAAACGGAGCAACCACCCCAAACACCTAAGAAATAAGAATTACATAAGCATTAAACTGCAGAAGTAGAACCTTAAACCCAAACCACAAATGGATCAATAAGGCAAAAAGAAATGCAACACAAACCTATCAGTCATAACCTTAAATATTAATGGACTACATGTCCCCAATAAAAAGACATAGACTGGGAGATGGGATTATGAAAACAGAATCCGTCAAATGCTGTCTAAAAGAAACCAATCTTACTTCAAGGATAGGCACCACTAATGTGAAGGGATGGATAAAAAATACTCCCAAGCAAATGGTACCAAAAAGGACAGCAGGGTGTTGCTATTTTAACTGATTCAAATAGATTTCAAAGTCAAGAATAAATGAGTCAGAATGTAGACAGAAGAAGCCATTACATTTTTATCAAAGGAAACAAGTCACCAAGAAGATTTCACAATATGAATTAATATATGCCCCCAATATCTGGTGCACCAAACTTTATAAAGAAAATCTTCCCAGGACCAACAAGTCACAGACTTACACCCAGTACACTCATATAGGAGATGTCACAATACCGCCACTGAGTCTTTGGATATGGTCCAACAGGGACAAAAAGAATAAACAGAGAGGCATTGAACTGAACGATTGATGACACCAAATGGACCTCATAACCTCTACCGAACAGTTTCCATTCCTAATACCAGAGGGAATACACTTTTACTCAGCACCCCACGGAACATTCTCCAAAATCGACCACATACTGGGACACAAGATAAAACCTCATACAAAATAAAAATATTGAACAATTTCATGCATTCTATAGCAGACCACCGTGCAATAAAGCTCACATCAACACCAGGACAAGCCCTCCTGCCTACAAAACACATGGGAGACTTTAAAACCACACACTCTTGACTAATGAATGGTCAAAGAAAGAGAAAGAAAAAAAGAAAATAAAAGAGTCCTGGAATAAGCAAAAAAAAAAGGACAATACAACCACAACAAAACCGTGGATACATAAAGCTCAAGATCCTAAGAGGGAGAAGTTTTAATATTTAGCCCTGGGTGCCTACTTAGAAAAACAGAAAGATAAGCAATAACGTGAATCTAACAACGCAGTTAAATACTTGAGAGGAACACAAAAAAAAAAAAGAAACCTAAAGAACAACAGAAAAAAAAATCAGAGCAAATCAATGAAACAGAAACAAAGAAAACCGCTACAAAAACATTCAATGAAGCTAAAAGTTGGTTTCTTGAAATAATAACACAAGATAGACAACCTCTAGCCCAGCTTAACCACCAAAGAAAGAAGGAAACAACTCCAGAATCAATCACAATCCATGATGTAAAAGGGAACTATCCAACATACAGGACAAAAGATTCAAGAAAATTATATGGGAAATTACAAGAACCTATATCTACCATATTTGAAAACCAGAAGAAATGGATGAATATCTGAAATCCGGGGATATACACCAAAGCTTGGCCCAAGAAGAGGATCAGCAGCTTAAACAGACCCCAATACATATGAAAAATAGAGGATGAGTAAGAAGGCCTCCCATAAAAAAGCCCAGGCCCAACGTTTACTATCAACGGCTTTATAAAACATTTCAAAAGACCTATAACCCATTATACTGAAACTGTTTAGAAGTTACAGAGGGGATATTTCGCCAAATTCCTTCTTTTGAACCAAATCACTCTATTACCAAACCAGCAAAGACTCCAACTAAAAAGGAGAACTATAGACCCATCTCCTAATGAACACAGATGCCAAAATTCTAACAGGAACTGGCAAATCGACATACAGACCCGAGATCAAGAAGGTCATCCATATGACCAGTTGGATTCCTAACAATGAGATGCAGGGATGGTTCAACATAGGAAACATCAATAACATATCCTCAAACACATAAAGGAACAGGACAAACCACACCATCATCTCACTTGTGCAGAAAAGCCGTTTCACAAATCAGCCATCCCTTCATGCTAAAAGTTTAGAAGGACTTGGATTGGAGGACATTCCTCAATGGAATCAAAGCCATATAGAGCAAACACCCAATCATCATCCTAAATGCGGTACAATGCAGGACAGAAAACATTCCCTTAAAGGTAGGAAACCTATAGCAAGGCTGCCCCCTTCACAGGCTGGCCTCTGTCACACTACCTTAGTGCTTGAAACACTTGCTACATGCAATAAGGGCAAAGATAAGGGAAATAAAGCATCAGTATTGGAAAAAAGGAAGTCAAGCTATCCTATTTGCTGATATATATTTTGTTACTTTTAGGGGATGTAAAAACTCCACCCGAAAATTCAGAACATATTAAACTTCAGAAAGTAGGCAGGATAACAAAATTAACTAAAAAAAATAACTGGCCTTTTTTATACCAAGAACAAGCAACTGTTGAGAAAGAATTCAAAGAGACCTTCCCACTCACAATACCTCCAAAAAACAATAAAACCTGGGAAACAAACCGAACCAAAGACACACCAAGGTCCGACAAAAAGAATGGGTTAAAATCTTAAAAAGAAAGAAAGGGCAGAAGACATGCAGAAGATGGAAAAAAAACCGTCCCAGGCTCAGGATTGGGAAACGGATTCAAAGGAAAAAATGTCAGACTGAATTTAAAAACTCTTGTATGCATTTAATCTGCAAGCGCCATATCAAAATCCCCAGGAATTTTTCATAGCTTGGAAAAACGAAAGTCTTCAAATTCATTGGAAAAAACACAAGAACCCTGAATAGTCAACAATAACCTGTGAGTGAAAAGAGCTATAACAGGGGGATCTTCATACCAGACTTCAAACTATACACCGGGCTATAGTCATAAAAAAACAGCCTGTACTGGCACAAAAAAAACCAGACCTGTTGAACCAATGGAAAACAACGAAAGATCCAAACTTGAGCACATAATTTCGGCCATCTCATATTTGACAAGGGGGGCCAAGAAAGCCACAAGGAGAAAAGACAGCATCTTCAGCAGTGGTGTTGGCAAAACTGGATATCACCACTTGTCAGAAGAATGAAATTAAACCCTACCTCTCTCGAGCCGTACAAATAAAGTCCAACTCAGATGGATCAAGACCTCAAACGGGAAACCCCAATACGCTGAAGGTGATAGAAAGATAAAAAGTCTGGCAGCATCGACTACAAGACATAGGCATATGAAAACACTTACCTAAATCAAACCAACAGCCTCTGCAAGGAATTAAGTCGACAATGACAAATGGGTACCTCATTAAACTCAAAAGCTTCTGGACATCAAAAGAAACAATCAAGGGAAGTGAATAGAAAACCACAGAGTAGGGAGGAAACCTTCCACTGCAGATACATCTTGACAAAGCATTGATTTCCAGAATATAGAAAATACTCAAAAACAAAGAAAAATAGAAACACAAATGACCCACGCAATAGATGGAGCCAAAGACTGAACAGAGACTTCACAAGTGAGGAATTAGAGATGTCTGAGAGAACACCTTACGACATGTTTCAACACACTAATCATTAAGGAATGCAAATAAACCACTTAAAATTACATCTTACCCAATAGGACTGGCTAGGGATCAAGAAAACAATGATACCAAGTGCTGGAGAGTGTGGGGAAGGGAACCCTATCTACTGCTGGTGGGAATGTAAACCGTACAGCCACTTGAAAAGCAGTGTGGAGAATCCTTGCAGACTGGAATTGAACATTGCCACCGACCCAGACATACCACTCCTGGGAATATACCCCTCAAGACTCACCCCACCACAGAGATACATGCACGGCCATGTTTATTGCAGCTCTCTTCACAATAGCAAGGAGCTGGAACCAACCCAAATGCCCCTCAACTGACGAGTGGAGAGAGAAAATGTGGTACATCTACACAATGGAGTTCTATGCAGCAGTAAAGAAAGACGACATCAGGAGCTTTGCAGGAAAATGGCTGGAGCTAGAGGACATCATGCTGAGTGAAGTAACACAGTCCCAGAAAAACAAATGACGAATGGTATCACTCATCTGTGGATGCTAGTGCCAATTACCTCGTTGTAAGTATTTCTTGTGTAGGGCCCCCTGAACTTTTGTCCAAAGCAGTTGGGCGTAATGCATATTGGAAACAACAACAACAAAAACAACAGAAAGGACTGCATCAAAGAACTGACTGAAACAGTGAACTTCTGCTCAAAACAGTCAACTTCCTCATGGAGAATATTGAGAAAAACTGAGAAAGAGATGAAAAGCATGTTTGGCAGAATGCATGAGCTCTGGCGGGGTGGGGAAATGGGTGGGAACACAGGTCTAGATTTGTTAAAAAAATAAAAATAAATTTATGTGAAAAAAATATATAAAATCATGGCAACAAGTACTGCTTTGTCACTCAAGATTATACATGCATTTACTGGACAAGATCATAAAACAGGACAAAGAGATCAAAGCAGCAAAAATGAGGCTCAGGCACAAACAGAGCTGGACACCCAGGATGTGGCCCAGCCTCTCCTCTTTATTTTGCCCCATAGTGTCTATTTCCTGTGCCTGTGGAATAGTGAACACCATCTTGCTTTGAGATTTCTGGAGCAACAAAATCATAACTCACTTATAATCCCAAAGAATTTAATTACTTGAAAATAAAAAATTATCAGGAGACTGCCCCAAAGATTCAAAGACCCTGACTGGATTGGATCCTGTGAAGCCTGCCCCACTTTCTATGAATACATCAGGATTCTTGGCTGCCTGGGGTCTGTTCCTCCCTTGGGAACCCTTTGGTGTTCTACCTCCCACTCCTCCTCCCCTTCGGACCAGTGAGACACAAGAAGACACCTGTGAGGCTTTTGAAAAAATTCCATTGCTGTTAAACAGAGACAGGAGAAGACACAGCTCTCTCCATGCTCCTTGGGTATGCCTGTCTCTGCACAATCCCTGGCAATGTAGCAGCCATTTTGTACCCCAAACCATTGTATGCCTAAGATGGCTCAGCAGAAGACATGGGAAGCCAGGGCCCTGATGACCTCATTGGCCATGAATTTTCCCTCCAGGAGGTCACAATACTTCTAAAGTTTCTGGTGTATTTGATAATAGAGCCCTTTGTGAATAGAATGATATGGCAAGATAGACAACTGCCCCTGTCCAAGGCCTGGCTCCTGTGAATTTATATGGTTGGTTACAGTTGATTTCTAAATTAAGGGAATTATTCTAGATGGTCCTCATAGGCCTACAGTAACTATGAGGACCTTTAGAAGCATGATAGAGACTCGGGTGAGAGGACCAGAGAAACAGCAACATGAGGAGAACTTGGATGGTTACTGAAGGAGAAGACCACTAGCGAAGGAATGCAAGGAGCTGGTAGAAAACAGAACGGGTCAGGACAATAGGGGAGCCTGGCCTGAGGTAGGTAAGGACCTCTATGCCTTTGCCTCAATTTCACTATAATACTAAGATGGATCTAAATAAAAGAGAGAAAGTCTATTAAAAAGCATGGCTTAGGAGGCAAGCAAAGCAAGCCTTCAACACAGTAAAGAGGCATTTGGGATTCGAACTGGAATACAGGCAAGAAGAAACCCACATGCCAGGGACACGACAAAGGGACAACATGAGAAAGGTGCAGGATAATTCCACACCAAGCTCTACCAACCCTGTGGGAGATTCCTACAGTGGGAACCCCCTGGGGATGGCCTAGGACACAGATCTTAGAGGAACAATTGTGAACATATTCAAAGAAATCAAAGAATATAGAGAACAAGTCAGAGAACTAAGGAGAGAGAATGAAAAACTCAAGAAGGACCTAGAGAGAGAGAAGAACAAACTCCGGAAGGAAGTAGAAATACTGAAAAGATCCCATGTTGAAAAAGAAAAGGAAACCAACCAGTGAAGCAAAGAGCTATAGGAAGAGATTGAGAAGCTCCAAAAGGAAGTGGAAATACTAAAGAAATCACAAGATGAAATGAAAAAGGAAATCAAACACTCATCCAATCAAGGGGAAAGAAATGGAAAAAGCCTCAGAAGTAGAATGGAGGAAGCAGAAAAAAAAAAATCAGACCTAGAAGATAACGCAGAACAACTAAAAACCTCAAGGAAAGATTATGAAACATTTAAAAACACACAAAAGTGGAACAACCAGGAATTGTGGGACACTGTGAAAAGATCAAACCTCCACATCATAGGCATAGAGGAAGGAGAAGAATCCCAAGAGAATGGTATTGATCAGATCAACAGAATAATAGATGAAAATTTCCCCAAACTAAAAAAAGACAAACCAATACAAATAAAAGAAGCACATAGAACTCCAAACAGACAAGATCAAAAAGAAACTCTCCACTATATATATAGTTAAAATGCTAGATGTCCAAAACAAAGACAAAATTCTGAAAGCCACAAGAGAAAAACAACAAGTTACATATAAGGGAAAACCTATCAGAATTACAACTGACTTCTCAGTGCAAACTATGAAAGCAAGAAGAATGTGGAGTAAAAGTATTCCCAGTGTTAAAGGACTATAGGTGCCAACCCAGGTTACTATACCCACCAAAAATGTCGATTATACTTGAAGGAGAGAGAAAAGTCTTACATGACATAAACAAAATGAAAGAATACATGTCCGAAAAACCAACCCTTCAGAGAATACTTGAACCAATTCAAAGGACAGAAGAAAGGAACAACTAACTATCCCCAGGCACCTAGAAAGAGAAATCAATAAAAGCATAACTGCAGAAGTAGAAACTTAGACCAAAAATACAAATGGATAATAAGGTGAAAGGAAGCAACATACATCTTTCAGTTATAACCTTAAATATTAATGGACTCAACTCACCAATCAAAAGACATAGATGGGGAGATTGGATTAGGAAACAGAACCCATCAATATGCTGTCCACAAGAAACGCATCTTACCTTCAAGGATAGGTACCATCTTTTTTTTTTTTTTTTTTTTTTTCTTTTCGAGACAGGGTCTCCCTGTAGCCCCAGCTGTCCTGGAACTCACTCTGTAGACCAGGCTGGCCTTGAACTCACAAAGATCTGCCTGCCTCTGCCCTCCCGAGTGCTAGGATTAAAGGCATGCGCCACCACACCCGGCTGGATAGGTACCATCTTAAAGTGAGGGGATAGAAAAAAATATTCCATGCAAATGGTACCAAAAAGAAAGCAGGTGTTGCTATTTTTAATATCAGGGCAAAAATAGACTTCAAAGTAAAAGAAATCAGAAGAGACAAAGAAGGCCATTAATTTTTATCAAAGGAAACAATTCACCATGAAGATTTCACAATCATGATATACATATGCAACAAACTCTGGTGCACCAACTTTATAAAGACAATTCTCTAGGACCTCAAGGGCACAGATTAAACCCCAGTACACTCATAGTAGGAGGATTTCAATACCCACTGAGCCCTTTTGACAGGTCAAAGACAAAGAATAAACAGAGAGACATCTGAACTGAACTGATATGATATTCCATCCCTAATACCAAGAAATACACTTTCTACTCAGCACCCCACGGAACATTCTCCAAATCGACCACATACTGGGACACAGAAGAACTCCACAAATACAAAAAGATTGAAATAATTTCATGCTTCTATCAGACCACAGTGCAATAAGCTCATATCAAACACCAGGGATAAGCCCTCCTGCCTACAAGAACACATGGAGACTAAAAACACACTCTTGAATAATGAATGGGTCAAGGAAGTGATAAAGAAAGAAATAAAAGCATTCCTGGAACTGAATGGCAATAAACATACAAACACAACAAACCTATGGGAATACCTTAAAAGCCAGTCCTTAAAGAAGGAGTTTATAGCCCTGGGTGCTCTCATTAGAAAAACAGAAACAGCACAAGTGAACGATCTAACACTGCAGCTATAAAGCACTTGACAGAACAACAATGAACCCTAAATGCAACAGAACAGAAAACTTGCAACAGATGATAAAGATCAGAGCAGAAATCAATGAAATATAAAACAAAGAAAAAAACAAAAAATCAACAATGAATACTAAAATTGCATTTCTTTGGAGAGATACTAAACAAGATGATAGCCCTCTGCCTACCGTTACCCAAAGAACGAGGAATCCAACTCCAAATCAATACATCGTGACAAAAAGCGGATCAATATCACAAACAGACAATGAAAGATCCAGACATTCATGAGGTAATACTTCAAAACTTCTGTACTCTACTGTTTGAAAAACCTAGAAGAAATGGAGAATATTCTGAAATCCTGGAATCACAAAGCTATACACAAGAGATTCCACAGCTTAAACAGATTTACCACAATACATGAAGAATAAAGACATTAAAATAGCCCTCCACATTAAAAAAACAAAAAAAAACCAGGCCCAGATGTTTCACAGCAGCATTCTATAAAACATTTCAAAATAAGTACTTACAACCATTTATTACTCAAATGTTTGAAGGATCACAAACACGGGGAGATTTCTCCCAAATTCCTTCTGTGAAGCTAGCATCACTCTAATACCAAAACCAGGCAAAGCTCTTTTCTCCTCACTCCACAACAAGGCGGGAACTTCATAGACTTAATGAACACAGATGCAAAATTCTCAATATAAAATACTTGCAAATGCATTACAGACCCACATCAAGAGATCATCCATCATGACCAAGTTGGATTCAATACCAGAGATGCAAGATGTTCAACATATTGAAAATCAATAAATACCATCAAAATTTAATATGGATAAAAGACAAAACCAACAATGATCATTTCAATGATCACAGAAGTAAGCCTTTGACAAAACCAGCATTCTTCTTATGCTTAAAGTTCCTAGAGGGCAATTGGATTGGGAGGGATCATTCCTCCAATGTAACTCAAAGCCCCACTATACAACGGAAAACCCCACAGCCAATATCAATCCTAAATGGTGTTAACAACAGAGCATTCTCTTAAAGGTTAGGAACTCAGCAAGGCTGCCCCCCTGTAACCCAACCCTCCTTCAATATATAGTGCTTGGAAAAACTTGCTAGGGCAATAAGGCAAGAAAAACGGAAATTAAAGGAGTACTAATTTGTAAAGAGGAAGTCAAGCTATTCCCTTTTTGCCAATGATAATGATAGTGTTACCTAAGGGATTCTAAAAACTTCCACCAGAAAATCTGAGAAATCAATTAAGGCTTCAGTAAAGTGAGCAGGATGCAAAATTAACCTAGAAAATCGTAGCCTTTTTTTACACCAACATCAAGCTACTGAAGAAGGATATACAAGGAGACCTTCCCACTACAAAAGGCCTCAAAAACAATCTAATAACCAACAAATAGAAACAAAAACTAAACAAAAACAAAGAAATCTCTAAAAAAAACTTTAAAAATCCTGGAGACAGGGAAATTGAGAAGACATCAGAAGAATGGCAAAAAAACATCCTATGCTCTATGAGATTGGTAAAATTTAATTATAGTAAAAAACATTCCATATTCTACCCAAACTCTTTTTTTTAATTTTATTTATTTTCGCTATGTTATGAATGTACTGTCTTACATGTAGGTTTGTGCTACCCATGTTCATGAATGCCATTGGATGGCATTAGAGAGCGGTTTCTCAGATTTTCCCCTGGAACTGGAGTTCTCCCAAACTCTTATACATAATTTAATGCAATCCATTAAAATCCCCAAGAGTTTTTCTCACAGCTTGGAAAAAAAATCCTTAATTTCATTTGGAAAAAAAACAAAAGACCCGGAACAGCCAAAACAACCCTGAGTGAAAAGAGCAATACAGTGGGGATCTCTATACCAGACTTCAAACATAATACTACAGGGCTATAGTCATTAAATAGCTTGGTACTGGCACAAAAACAGACCTATTGACCATGGAACAAAACCGAGATCCAAACTTGCGCACATTACAATTTCAGCCACCTCATATTTGAACAAGGGGCCACAGACACAATGAGGAAAGACAGCATATTCAAAAAGTTGGTGTTGGCGAAAACTGGATCACCACTTTGTAGAAGCAATGAAATTAAAACCCCCTACCTCTTCCCTGTCACAAAAGTCCACTCCAGCTGGATCAAACACCTCTTTCTACTTCAACGTGAAACCCAATCTCAAGGACAAAGGAAGAAAAATGTTTGGCAGCAGACATACAGACGATAGGGCATAGGAAAAGACTTCCTAAATCAGACTGCAGCAGGCAAGAATAAGATTGACCTATATTTGACAATGGGACCTTCATTAAACTCAAAAGTCTTCTGTACATCAATTAAGAAACAATCAAGGAAGTAAAGAGAAAACCCACAGATGGGAGGAAACTTCACCACAGAATACATCTGACAAAACATTAATTTCCAGAATATATAATGTACTCAAAAAAACAAAGAAGAAAGAAAACAAATGACCCACTCAATAGATGGAACAAAGAGCTGAACAGAGACTTCACAAGTGAGGAATTAGAGATGGCTGAGAAACATCTTTAAAAATGTTCAATTTCGCTAATAATTAAGGAAATGTGAATTAAAACCACTTTAAGATATCATCTCACTCCAATAAGACTAGCTAGGTTCAAGAAAACAAATGATACCAAGTGCTGGAGAGCTTGTGGGGAAAGGGGAACACTCATCCACTGCTGGTGGGAATGTAAACTGGTACAGCCACTATGGAAAGCAGTGTGGAGAACCCTTGGAAGACTTGGAATGAGCTTGCCACAAGACCCAGCTATACCACTCCTGGGTACGTATCCACAAGACTCATCTTACCGCAGAGATACATGCACAACCATGTTTATTGTAGCTCGCTTCACAATAGCAAGGAGCTGGAACCAACCCAAATGCCCCTCAACTGACAAGTGGATAGAGAAAATGTGGTACATCTACACAATGGATTTCTATGCAGTGGTTAAGAAAGATGACATTATGAACTTTGCAGGTAAATGGATGGAGCTAGAAGATATCATCCTGAGTGAAGTAACACAGTCCCAGAAAAACAAATGACAAATGGTATCCCTCATCTGTGGATGCTAGTGCCAATTACCTAATTGTATGGCAAACTGAGCAATGTTAATGTGATCTGAAAACAACTGTGCTCTTATATTGCAGAGGCCCTTAAAAAAATAAACAAAAAATGCAAAAAAAAATCATGGCTTAAACAATGCATTTTTATATTCTCTTTTTTCTTTTGAGGGATCTTTTTGAGATAACTGTAGCCCCAATTGGTCTGGAACTCACTATGTAGACCAGGCTGGCCTTGAACTCTTAGAGATCCACCTGCCTCTGCTTCCTGGCACTGGGATTAAAGGCATGTGCCACCTCACCCAGCTTGCATATTTATACTGTTACAAAAACAAAGCAAAGGCCAACCAGGTAAACGTCAAAGAAAAGGCAGTGTGCCCACTACCCAGACTAATGCAGGTCAGTACACACTGGATCGCCCAATTCTGGATAGGAGTGAAAGGGATGCCATGATAACAGCAGAAAGAATGAGCTACCAGGAGTGCAGGCAGTAAGCTGTAAATTCCTAGGACTGCCCTGCTTGTTGTTCATACTACACTGAATCAGATTTTCTGATATTTGTGGCCCAAACCACCCTAAATACGTAGAGTAAGCATACCAACCTAGTTCATAGATTGCTCTAAACTCATTCTTAAAAGGCTTTAATTTTAAGGCTTTAATCTCAAAAAACAAATGTAAAGCTCACAATATAGGAATTATTAGCTAGCTCAGTCAGGCTTATACATGAGGTCCTTGCTGCACCATGTAGACCCCGATGCCAAAGTTACCTCAGAGTGTGGGGTGGGGGCAGTGGGGAGAGCTGGTCCCCACTTTCAGAAAGTTTACAATAAAGTCAGGAAGATGAATGGCACAGAAATTAAGGACCCAATGAACTGATTTATAGAAGTGCTGTTTCTTGGCAGCATCTCAAGATGCCCCTGTGCCAAGTGGTTTTATTCCCCCAAGGGAGAAAGGAAATGGAAAAGCTGGTATTTACACTCAAATATTCCTCTCCCTGGCATGGGCATCCCTTCCTCTAAATGTGGTGAGAGTTCCCTTTCCAAAGCAAGTTAGGAGAAATAGGAAGTGAAAAATTTAGAAAAGGTCTGACATTGTAAGAGAAAATAATACAGAAAGATAATTCGAGTACAGAAATATATATATATATATATATATATATATAATATTAATAATATATATATGCATAGGACTCAAACTCTATCTTCAATGAAATTCTCATTATGCAAGAAAATAAGACTATGTGTTCGAATGAGCTTCGGGAATTTGCCTTGGGTATTGAAATGGGAACAACAGCACAAGCAAGAGGCAGCGTTAAATGCATAGGAACCCTAGAGGAATTAAGTTAGATAGTGTACAAAGGAATTCAGGAAGAAAGATGTAAATTCAGAGGCTCCAGCCTGAGAAAGGAATTCCATTTCCTGAGATCACTGGAGCAAGGCAGAGTCCTGGCCAGAGAAGTCATCAGCCTGGCAAGGGTCAGAGGCCAGAGGTTGTTCTGGGCCTTTGTTGGGGAGGGACTCCAAATACCAGAAGGATTTCCTGCACTGGGAAGAACAAGGAAAGTTTAAAGGATATCATGGTTTAGGATATATACCGGAAGAGATTCAACCTCAAGTAAAAAATCACAAAATCCATCAGAAACCACAGGTGACTTGCTTTTAACTGATGTGTTCAGATGTATGGGGAAATGTTTAGACAAAAGACAAATGCAGCATCCAGAGAGAAGACAAACCTACAGAAGGTTAGAGAGCTGCTGAGCAGTTAAGGAACATTTGGATGTTCCATGTAAGATGACTGTTACACAAAGCAGATGGGGAGGGCAAGGCACCTAGAATGGGCTCCCCATATGACTTGTCTCTGGGAGGTGAAGCCAGAGAACATTAAGAATATGAATATTGATTGGTGGGAAAACCAAAGACCTGGCACAACTAGGCCATCTAATTGAGTCAAAGGGACTGGTCCTCTTCAGCTTCATTTCCACCTGCTCCACCACAAAAGAAACCACAACTCCCATCGAGTTAATGACTTCTTCACTTTTGTCAGGAAAAATGGTCCTACTCCATTCTGAATCGTCTTGAACTCTAGCTTCCAGCCATTGATCAATAGCTATTATCTTGCCCTGGCTTCTGAGGCATCCTCCATGGAGTCAGCTGTTTGTTCATTCATTCATTCAATACATACCAATATCCTCAGAGTGCAGGGCCCTAAGGAAGATGAAGCAGACCCCGTCTGATTCACATCCAAATGTTGAGCACATACACTCCTGGGGAAACTAAGCCAGAAAGGCTGCCTCGGGTGTTGTTTTGTTTTGTTTATCTTGCCCATATTTTCTCAATTGCCATCCAGAGCAAGTCCCTCCTCCTAATGTCCTATGGCTTTATCGGCCACCTAATGCAAAGACATCTTCCTGCTATGCTCTTCATAGACACAGTAGATACCTGGCTCCAACCCACTCCTATCACTCCCCACTCCGTTAGGCTTAGCTGTGCCTATGTGTTCATCAGAATAAAGGAATATCTCAGTTTGCTCCTATCGAAAGATGTATCCTTGCCCTTATCTACTGACCAGGTTAATGTTTAGGATCTTCATTCAACCCTCAAGAGATATAAAGAGCTGACTTAGACCTGCTCTAAATAACTCACCATTACTCCCAGTATCCTTGATGTATTCCAAACATAGGCTGACATGTGCTGTAATCTCCTCATATTCATGTGCTGTCCTTAAGGATGTCCCTTAGTCCAGCTCTTCTCTGGCTCTTGGCTAGATTTTGTTTGCTTCTTTGTAGGTTGATGTCCTTCACGGACTCCACATAGCCCATAACAATGCAGCAGCCCCAGGTTCAAATACAGCCAGGAAACAACTCTTTCCTCAAAAAAACAAAACCAAACAAAACCCTGGTGAGACTGGCCTAGGTAGGGGCAACCCTGAGTCAGTCTTGGCAGTTGAAGAATATGAATTTGGACAGGCCAGGCTAACAAGTGAACTCCCAGGTGAGGTACCACATCCACCCACCATATCCATCTCATCCTGAGTTAGACAGACTGTAAATCAAGATGGTAAGTAGGGATCTACTTTTGAGTTGGGGTGACCGAATCCCATATGTTCATGTCTGAGGGCCTGGAGCGAGCTGCCCATGAAGGAGACTGCAGCAAGAAGACTCAGCAACCCCAGCACAGCTTTGAAGAGCGTCATCATTATTCTGATCTGACCCAAGTTGTTGATGTAAGCCATGGTTAAGTGCAGAGTCTAGGATGTCTGGGTTCAAATGCCACTTCCTGGCTTAGACAAATTACTTGTCTGTGTTTTAGCTCCTTGTCTATGAAAACGAAATATTTATGAATCTTCAGCGGGTAAAGAGATGATGCATACCTCTTGCAAATGCTCAACACAGCCACATCAGGGCAGGAATGCCCACAACACTGGCAGACATTCATGCTGAGCTGGGTGACTAAAGTCCTATAATGTAGAGCTCTGAGGAGAAGCAAACCAAGCATGGCATGCTGCATTTCCAAACTCCCTGAGATAGGAACACAAAACTTTGTACGATACAGGAAAGAAAAGGGAAGAGGGAGGGAAAAGCAAAGACAGGAAGAACAGATGAAAATTCAAAAGGTTTCAATGCTGTGATTAAACCAAGGGCTTCATCCATGGCAGGCGAGTACTCTGTCAGTGAGCAGGATTCCAAGCTCCCTAAAACAAACTCTCAAGGGCTGGATGGCCAGCTTGCTTAGGCCTTCTGTGAATGTGCACCCAGCATGCATTTCATGAAGTTAGGAACGGCTAGAGCTAGCTAATTGCAAACCTAGTAACAGCCTTCATTTCAGCAGCTCCTTGATCAGATACTTAGCTTAACTGATCCCCTTGGCTGATGACCTGACCAGCATCTACAAACACTCACATGTCCCAGCCTGGTTGATGGAGGGCAGGAAGTGTAACCTTTGACCAGGCAAGTGGTAACAGTGTTGCCCTTTCTGGAAGGAAGGACCAAAGGAATTAAAATTGAGTCAGTCACCAAGTAGATTGCATTTAGGGTCACCTATAAATCTCTCTGAAAGATTTGCCAAAATGTTTACTTTTCTTAGTAACTTAAAACAAATGGGGAGAGGCTTTGTACCAAACATTGCAAAAGCAAATTGGGTTTCCCTCTTTCCGATTGCATTCTGGCAGCCTCGGCGTCCACTTCCTCTTGGAGCTCTGCACTGTGCTTGGCGCAGTCCCATCCTAGTACCATAATGATGCTACAAACCATGGCTACATTTTCTGCAAATTAAATCTATTCCTGTCCCTTCCCCTGATTAAGCTGAAACTGTTCTATGATGTACATATGTGGATGACACTGAATTATCACACAATAAATAAAGTGGGGATGATGGAAATTCGTTTCATGTAATTTACTTGAACTCTCCTTTTGTTTTCTACTTCCCCCTTAATAACATTCAGATTGTGTTTTGTAATGCCACCAAGAGTCTGAGTGGGAGGCAAGGGACCTGATTCTGTGGTTGTTCCTGTTTATGGTTATGCTGTTTATCCTAGGGGTGGGGGTGGAGCTAGGATGGAGATGGTGGGTGACTAAAGTCCTGTAATGTCCCAGCTCCGTCAAGACCAAGCAAATGTGAGCGCAAAAGCAACTCAAACCTGATTCAGCTTTGTCCTTTATCGTGAGGTTTGACTGCTGGGGTGTGAAGATTTAGGTTCTGCTGGCTGACCTTTCTTGCTCAGATGTTTCTGCATTGACCAGAACAACTTAAGGACCATAGCAAAGTAAATGCAGCTTGATAATGCTTCCTATTCTGACACCACATCATCCTCTCCTTCTCCAGCAAGGTATTGATTTGAAAATCGGCTTCCTGACTTCTAAGTAATTGTCAATTCTTTCTTTTTAATGGAGTTCCTGTCTACTGAATATATAGTCCCCTTTTTTGTATGTTTGTTTGTTTTCCTATAAGTGAAGGACATTCTGGATCTCCCAGAATAATTCTTGTATTCTTAGGATAAAGGCACGAAGGAAAACAAACGACGCTCAGACTGATCACCAGGCTGATTTGTGGAACATTCTCTGAATTGCGGGACCCCTGAACTTTAACTTCAAAACAGCTTATAGCTTTTGGTCTCATTTTAAGAGAGATGATTTTGTTTCATATAGCAAGAATTTCTGTCTGCGTTTTATATTTATTTTATTCAAACCATCGGGTTTCATTGGCTTCTCCCCCATAGGCACTGCTGTATAAACACAAATGTACTTGCCTTGCAATTTCACTTAATGAGCTGAACTTTAAATTCATTGTCAGGAATGAGTTAGACATGGTACATGAATCTGCAAATTGTTGGTGACAGAGGAGGAAGGATCCTGAGGGTCTAGCTCGTGTCTCCTGTGTCCAAATTCTGTAGATTTGTGCCGCCACCTAAAAGCCCAGGATTGTCTATAAAAATAGTTTGATTCTTTGAGGATTTCGTACAATATATTTTTTAAATTTTATTTCTTTCTGTATGTGTATAAATGTACTGTCTGCATGCAAGTTTGGGCACCCGTGTCGTGCAATGCCTCAGAGGTCAGAAGAGGGTGTCGGATTCCCCTGGACCTGGAGTTCTCCTGGAATTGGAGTTTCAGACGGTTCTCAGCTGCCATGTGGGTGCTGGGGGTTAACCCGGGTCCTCTGAAAGAGCGGTTGGTGCTCTTAACCGCTAGGCTATCTCTCCAGCCCCTCGTACAATGTATTTTGGTCATACTCAGACATCTTCCCCATCTCCCAACAGCTTCCAATTGCCAATAATTCCTCAAGTAGGGCTATACACACCTTTATGTAAAAAGAAAATTTTGTGATAACCATGGTAACCAGAAATGTACTTTAAATACCTAAAATTCAGATTTTACAAACCATTTTAGCACTCATTTTGAAACATGTTGTCTAACTGCACAAAATATGAAATTATGATAATCTTTCATCTTCTCCTTTTGAAAAATTATCTTTTTAAAAATGTTTTTATTGGTTAGAGAGAATTTTATGCAATGTATTTTGATCACGTTTCAGACCCCTCCCCCATCTCCACCCCTACCTTGCTACTCATCCGGAGTTCATGTCCTCTGTTATTATTTATCTTTTTTTTTTAAAGGCCTAATCTGTGAGTCTAATCTGTGCTCCCCAAGTGCTCTTGGGTGTGGAGCCTAATCATCTTACTAGGCATCATACCAGTAAAGAAGCTGACTCTCCCTCTCCAGCACCTATCAGTTGCCAATAGATCTTCAGCTCAGGTCAGAACTTCTTGTCCACCACCCCAGTATGGAGTGGGTTTTTGTCCAGCTTGGCCTTGCACTGGTCTTGTGCATACTGTCATGAGCACTGTGGGTTCATATGTGCAGCTAACTACCCTGTAGTATTGAAACAACACAATTGCCTTGTATTCGTCTACCATCTCTCGTTCTTACAGTCTTCCATCCTCTCTTCAGTAGTGGTCCCTGACACTTGAAAGGAAGGGGTGTGATATAGGCATCCCATTTAGGGCCGAGCCCTCTGTAGTCACTTATTCTCTGCACATTGACCAGCCGCGGGCCTCTGAGCTAATTGCCATTTGCTACAAGAAGAAACTCCTCTGGTGAGAGTTGAGAGATGCTCTAATCTACGGGTGTAACAATAAGTCATTAGGAGTCAGTTTAAAAAGAAGATGAAACTTTCTCTGCAACAAGAAGGAATTTTTCCTGCCCTTCAAGGTTGTAGAGAAGCCATGGGGAAATGCTAGCAAGGGTACAATAAGCTACAGCTTTTATCCAGGTCTACCATTGCTGCCCACACTCTTCACCCAGGATTTCCTGCATGCCACACCAAAATTCACACACTAGGACTCAGTATGCGAGCTGTAACTTAACTCCGTTGGGCAAGTACTAGGTGCATAGGCAGAAGTCTCCGGGTTTCACAGAGTCCTTTCCAGTAGAGCTCCTTCTCCTCCACCTTCCCCTTATGGACAATTTTATGCACATTTTCCCGCCATCATCAGCTGATTAGTAACTTAGAACAAAATCCTGTTTTGAAAATAAGGTTGTTTGTTCTCTCAGGGAGAACTAGAGACTGTAAACCCTGGCCTTGCTACAGCGGTAGCCTGACTGCCCCCTCTGACCTTGATCAATCACTCCATCTGTAACCTGGGAAAATCCGTCTGTCTCAAATGGTCTCACGGAATAAAAGATGCGAAGCTCGGACAAAGAGTAGAATGGGGTATGGCATGCTCCTCTAGATTACCAGTGACCTTCCAAACCCAGACTATTTTTGGAAATTCTTGAAAAGTAGAGGGGGCAGGGCTGGAGAGATGGCCTAGCGGTTAAGAGCGCCGACCGCTCTTACAGAGGACCCGGGTTCGATCCCCAGCACCCACATGGTGGCCAAGAACCGTCTGAAACTCCAATTCCAGGAAAACTCCAGTTCCAGGGGAATCTGACACCCTCTTCTGACCTCCGCAGCATTGCACGACATGGGTGCACAAACTTGCATGCAGATAGTACAGTCATACACATACAGAAATAAATAAAAAATTTTTTAAAAATTAAAAAAAAAGAAAAGTAGAGGGGGCAGATGTGCTAATTAAATTTAATAATTCTCTGTTTTGCTTTAATACCAACTCCCTTCTCCCCAGAATTTGATGTCTACCAAGATATCTAGTAATAAATACAAGTAAGCCTGTTTTGAGATAGGGTTTCTATTTATAGGCCCAGGCTAGCCATGAACTCATGATCCTGCTTCAACCACCAGAGTGTTAGGATTACAGTAGTGAAACCACCACACCTGGCCACAAGGCCTGTACATCTAACAGCGGCAGGAATATATTCCTTTAAAGTAAAAATACATACAACGAGTCCAGCTATCTTCAACAGCACTTCTCTTTAATTTTATCCTAAACTACTGTTTTAAAGACAGAAGTGAATTCCTGACCAGGGAAGGCAGTTTTGGAAAGAAAATACACAGAGATTGCTGACATTGCCATAGCCAGGCGTGTGGAAGTGATGGGAATCTTGACACCTGAGATTCCCCTGAACGCTTCCTGCCTTCTGCTGCTGTTGCGGGTGTGCAAACCCCGCAGGCTTCACTCCTTTATCTTTGTTCTCCATCAGCCTTCTGGTACCTTCTGGATTCTACCTCCTGGTTTTACTAAAAAGCTTTGCAAAGATGAAGTTCTCAGATAAAGAATCAAATTCTGGAATTATCTAAACTCCAGGAACACTGAAGACATGAAAATTCACAGACTTGTAGCTCCCCAGGGGGTGATAAATAGCACTTTTATCCTTGCCTTGGGTGTCTGGTGTGATGGTAATGCAGTGCGCCACTCCTCTGTTTACTGTCTCTGCCCCTTTTATTTATAGGAAAAGACACAACTAGTCATCTATATTTTTTGTTTCGTGTGGTTTGTGGGGAGAGAAGATGGATCTATAGGCATACAAATGCATTGTTTTCCAGATAATGTAGTAAGTGCAATCTAATAAACTTTTTCTAAAGGCAGCATGACTACTTCCATAAAGTAAATTTAAAGATAAAAGTGGTTTGGAAGTCTGTTTTTAGTTGTTGAAAAAAAATAATGGATGTAGTAAATAAAGCGTTAGAAGAAATTTATATGGAAAAAACCTCTCCTGTGTTTCTCCCACTCAGGAGCATACTTTCACCATTTCTGGCTACCTTTGTCAGATGTGCATTTTTACAAAGCAGTCTTCGTTCAAATGCCCCTGTAAGTTTTGCTTTCTAATCCCTATAAACAGTCTCCACTTTTCAACAGAATAAACTGATTCTGCCCATTCACTGAGAGCCTGTTTCTATTAATGACTTGAGTCACAGTAATTGCTGTTTTGATAATCTTTATCTTCCAATGAATTCAAGCTACTTTCACAATAGCACCTTGGGAACCGTATCAGAGCTCAGAAACGCTCCTAAGACAATGCGCCATTTTAACACATTGCAAAACTGAGCTTCTCAAGAGGTTATGGGATCTTTCTGTGATCTGAGTTCCAGACCCCACTCGGCTCTCGCCCCAGCCGCAGCTGCCTCTACCAACCCACCGTTCTATCCTGGGTAAGTACTGATTCTCTCACACACTTTTCCAACTAAGGAGGATCAAGCAGCTGATCTCCGGCTGTAAGCAAGGATGGCTGAAATGTCCTAACCTGTTTTGGTGGGAACGCTTTTCTTTCTCTTAAAACCCGCTCTTTATTTTGCCGAAGCCGAGTCCAAGGTCCCAAGTCTCAACATAGTTGAGGTCCCCGGGAACTGAAGCCAGGGAGCTGAAGATGGTGACTCTGTAAACATAGTCAAATGCATGCAATGTCTCCTGCTTCTGGAGCCCAGGGCACCTCCTGTGCCCCGGCTTCCCTGGAGCTCACTACCTGAGACTGTGCTTGGCTCTCTGAGCCAAGATGCGAAGTCCGGAGGCAGCTCATGGTTACATGGTTATTTCAGACATGGAATCAAAGCAGGAAGCCAAGTTCTCTATTCCACAGCTTACTTCTCAGCCAGCTATAGTCACACGGGAAGCTTTCCCCTGGGCTGGTAGATCACTGCCATTCACAAAGCCGTGAGATGTGCTTTATCCCTGCCCTGGTCAGAGGCCTGCAGAACCCTGAGGAGTGCTCTGAGAAGGTGGAAAGCAGACAGCCCAGTTTGAATTTCCATGAACACCCGCTGAAGTGATGGTTCTTTTAGCTGAGTTTTCAGCTCCCCAGCTGTTGACAAGGGAACCGTGGCCCTATTGCCAGCAGGCCACGACAGCCATTGTACACAATGATGTTGAGTCATAGCTGAGCACAGCTGTCTTTGAACTGAAACTTAGTAATCCACACTAGAAAGGTCCATATCCCTTTACAAATCCCTTGAGGCTCACCATCCGTTTAATATGTTCTCTGCACGTTTCCCGTCATTTTCCACTTGTTAAGTCACCGTTTCAAAAGCATTATGAGTCCAAGGAAGGAAGCAGGCCTTGGTACACTGTCTACCATTGCTGTTTTTCATGTCACAGCTCACCTGTCCCAAAGCAGGTAGCCATCTTAATTTAAGAATTCAGTGCTGGTTTGCTCACTGGGGGGAATCTACCCATTATCATAGAGAAGTCACACTTGAAGCAGTGCATTAGAGAACACCAACCTATACAGACATTTCTTCATGAAAAATAGCGACACAGCATGCTACAAGATTTCAGATACACGTACAGATGGCTTCTTCTGGACAATCAAGCATTTGTCAGGAATGTTAGACAAAGAAAGCTTTATGTTCGAGACATTGTTACTGCTGCCCAGCAGCATCTATTTCTTTAATACAAAACTCACTGGGGAAAAGAAAAGTAAAAATCATCTTACTTTTTTCATGAACAATTTTCTCTTCAGTGTTTGTTTTCCAACATTAATAACTGTAATAATGTGCCTAAAATATATGTTGCCTTCTTAGTCTTCCATCTGCCAACATACATATGAGCATAAGTATTTACAAATCGTACATATTCCTATTAACTATATCATCTACCAAAGTGTTTTATAACTTTTGATGTAATGAACTTCTGGAATATTTTAGAACTTTGTTTTTATTTTTTTATTACGTTTGTCCCTTTTATCATATATCCTAACCCTATGGATTTAAAGGTACCATAACTTATCAAATCTGACCTAACTGGAAACTCAGGAACAAGCTGGAATTGTGGGCTTCAGGAATTTTTTCTCCTATCACTCACCTACTCTCTCAGGAGTGATTTCCCTTTCATAATAAACTGTCTTTGTTTATATTTCTTTAAAAATTAAGAATTGTATAGTTGAATTATGTTTTTTCTCTTTCTATTAGAATTATCACTTTGCCACTTCTTGGTGCCATATGGATCTAAAAGATTAAATCTTTTAGTTAAACATTAAAATCGTTTATACACTATCAAATTTGACAATCAGCTTTCTGCCTTGTTATAGCTGGAAAATGGAAACCTCTAGTGGCACTGGTGGCATCATTTATAACAAGATGAAAAGTTTGCAGTATCAAAATTCCTGCCTTTCCTCATATAGATATTTCATTCCCAAGGAAAAGTTACGCCATGCTTATGCTGTCTTATAAGGGATATAATACAGAAAACCTGTGCTAATGGTTTTAATGTTCCTTTAAGTTTGAAAGAAGAGGAAAAAGGGATTGTAATGATTAATTTTCAAATAAAATGTCTCATGGCGTCTCACTGTTGGAACCCGAAAGACATGGCAGTTTCCTTAGATGCCCCTTTAGAAGCCCTAGAGCTTACTTTCCAAAGCCTCCTTTCTAAGGACAGAAACTTTTCTTAAGATGAAACTTTTCACACCAATATGACTGAATGGAACAAGCCACAGGCTTCCTGCACTATCATCCAGGCTGCTCTGCTAATCTTGAGTCTCAGCCATTGTATGGAAAGCCAGAAAACACACAGCATTACTTTGCTCATTGCATTTGGCTCATATTTAAGAAAGCTGGGGTTTGAAGGAATGAGGAAAAATGAGGGAACATTTCTGGGGCCCTTAGTAAAGATGTTAAAGTCTAACCCACCTTTACTTCCCCTTGTATCTGAGGAAGAAGACACTGCTCTGTGTGAGATAACTCTTTTTACTGATTGCTCTATGCACAGAAAATATGGGGTGCTTCCTTATCAATCAACATTCCCAGGACTCCATGGATTCTAACCACCATGCTGCATTATCTGCTGGTGATACAGGGGAAGCTCGGGTCCCATTTTGGGGGTTCTTAGTCTCATTAATAAAAGGATTTAAGAATGGACTCAAATGGAAGGTTTGGAACAATTTTATTAGAGTACGAAAGCAAAACCCTCAGGACAGGTAAGCTGTAAACCTCAGCAGCTGCCTGCAGAGAATGGAGGAGAGAAGAAAAAAAGCCATGGCTTTTTAAGCCAGCACGGAGGTCAGACACACAGCAAACACACAGCAAACTAGCCTCATGGTGGGCAGGGAGTTTAGAGAAAGACAAAAAAAGAAACCCAAAGTGCTGGGAAAGCCCAGAGTCCTAGGGAAAACATGCTTAGAAAAGAGACAGAAATAGGAAAAGAAGATGTTATACTTTCCTGAAAAGCTGAGAAAATGGGCAGACTTAAGAAGCTGTGTGTGTGGCACTGGAGAGATGGTCGGCAGTTAAGTGCTCTTGTAAAGGACCCAGGTTCTATTCCCAGCACCCGCATCCTGGCTAGATACCATTTATCAAATTTTTTTAGTAATTTTTATTTATTCTGATACCATTTATCTATAACTCCAGTTCCAGGGGAATGTGGCATGCTCTTCTGACCTCCCTGGGCATTGCACAACACAGATACACTTACTTACATGCATGCAGGCAATGCACTCACACACCATACACATATTTTTTTAATTTTTATTTATTTATTTTCTATGTGTATGTATATACTGTCTGCATGCAGGTTTGTGCACCCGTGTCGTGCAATGCCGCGGAGGTCAGAAGAGGGCGTCGGATTCCCCTGGAACTGGAGTTCTCCTGGAATTGGAGTTATAGACGGTTCTCAGCCGCCATGTGGGTGCTGGGGATCGAACCAGGGTCCTCTGCAAGAACAGTCAGTGCTCTTAACCACTAGGCCATCTCTCCAGCCCACACATAATTTTTTAAAGGAATTGTTTTAAAAAAAGAAACTGTGCGCTGCAGCCTGGTGAACTACTGAACTGGGGCAGGAAGCCTGGGGAAGAAAAATACAGTATCTCATTATTATTCTGCCTATGTCTTTAACATGGCTTAAATTAAACCTGCCTTCCTAGGTGACTGACCTGGTGCGTGACTGGAATGTTAGGTTTCCATCCGGGCTCATAGAGGCCTTTCTTGCTACTGGAATGCTGAGGTTTACCTTATAGAATACCACAAACAAGCTGGCTTTTGCAACAGAAATTTATTTCCTCTCACTTCTAGAGGCCAGAAGTTCAAGACTAGGGTGCCATTTATTTTCTTCAGGCTTGGTTTCTTCCAGAGCCTCTCTCCTTGCAGCTAACTGCTGTTTCTTACTGTGCCCTCCTTACTTTGTGTAACTTGTGCCTTGTCTCTCCTCATAAAGACACCAGTCACACTGGGTTAGAGCCTCATTTTACCTAATTACCTTCTCAAAGGTCCTGTCTCCAAGTATATAATCACATCTTGTAGTATTGAGGGTAAGGACTTTAATATATTAATTTGGGAGGTGACACCCCAAAACATGCTTATGAGAAACATAATTCATAGGTGTGATATTGGTTCTAGCTGCTCCTAATGCTCTTGTGCTTCGATTAACAGATGGGTAATGCAAATTGTTTATCTGAATATAAGTTGCTGAAGGAGTATAAACCACATTCAGACAAATGTTAGAATATTGTTCTAGGGGGTTGGAGAGATGGCTCAACACTTCCAGAGGACCCAGATTCAATTCCTAGAACCTATGTGGCAGCTAAGAACTCCATTTCCAGGGGATTCAATGCCTTCTTCTGGCCTCTGCATGGTTTGTATGACATGGGTGCACTTACATATATGCAGGCATTGCACTCATACACATAAAATTAAAACAATAAATAAAAATACTTTTTAAAAATTAATATTTTTCTAGAACCAAAAATAGAAGCATTTATTCTCCTGAAGCTATGAAATACAAACCAGTTGCTGACAGGAAGGGGGTCAAGAAGAAGTTGCAATTTCTCTAACAGATTTTTATGTATTGGTAGGAGCCAACAGCTGTTTTTCCTATATGGAGGGAAAGTGACTTGCACCAAATTCCTTGTGGCTGTTTCCTCAGTAAAAGATAGAAGCCAGAACAGACTATCCAACTGAAATCTATCAGTCATCAGCTATGTAATTTTGTACAAACTACTAACCTCTCAGTTGCTATTTTCTTATCTGTAAACCTAATAGAAGCCCACCTCAGAGGCTGTGAGATTAAATGATGCTACATATTTAAAATGAAGTCTGTTATGCTATAGAATTGTTCTAGCACCCACAATTTTTATTGTCTATAAAATGAAAAAATTAAATAACACACTTTCTACAATCACTTTTGATTTTAAAGCTAAGGTAATAATGTTCCTATTATGTTTTATGATACTCACAGTTACTACTTGGCAATTACACAGCAACATTAGTAGATATTATAAAATCTTGAGAGTAAATTTACTTCCCACTATTTGCAATTAGCTGGCTTTTTCATACCAGAGAGAATCAAATAAATTGAATTATTCTTCCCACCACAGTCCCAGAACTTCCTAAAATACTTTGCATCAGTTCTGCAGGATAATACAGAACATAGTTCAATGCAGTTTTCCCTAAAACACAATCTATATGAGGTCATATGGCTTTCTGCAGTATTTTAGTACTATGAATAGTTTTTTCTCTTGCTGTTATAATACCCAGTATGGTATTTTGAGTGGAGACAATAAACATCATTTTAATATTCATGTGGAGGAAACAAAGCATTCTGTAATTAATAAGTATATCAGCCATTATAAAACTCCATTTTGCTTAGAAAACTCAGGCACTTGTTCTGAAAGTTTGGCATGATCAGAGCCATCTGCCAGGCTGTGTCAGACACAGATGGCCACCATTACAGTTGGGACTTCAGTGCCCTCTTATCACTGATAGAACTATTAAATAGAAAAGACGGAGAAGTAAGAATCCATCCACCGACAGGATTCCAGCGACATGTCAGTCTCCACCACAGGAGCAGGAATGTTTGCTGTTCAAGGGCCTTCAGAACACACATCAGAGCAGACTAGGATTTAAAGGAATGGAAATCACTCATGTTCAAGGACAAAATTAAAATCACACTGAAACTAATACAGATCCACAATAGGTAAATCTCCAAATATTGGGAATAGAACAATATAATTCAAGTCAGCAACAAACTACTGATCATGCAGTCATGCAGTAATCTGGATAATCTCCAGAAAAGGAAAGAGAAAAACAAATGAATCAATCAAAAGGCTGGAAAGAAGCTCAGAGGGTAAAAGTTGCTTGCCTACAAGCCTGACCACCTGAGTTCAAGCTCCAGGATCTACAGGTAGAACAAGAGAACAGACTCCAGCAAGTTGCCCACTGACCTCCACACAATCACATACATCCTCATGCACAATAAAGAAGTAAATGTTTAAAAAAATAGAATGGAATTACTCCTTTAAAAAAATGCAATCTAGGGGCTACAGAGATAGCTCAGCAGTTAAGAGCACTGGTTGTTCTTACAGAAGACCCGAGTTCAAATCCCAGCATCCACATGTTAACTAACAAACATTGGTAACTCCAGTTCCAGGGATCCAACAGCTTCTTCTGTCCTCCGAAAGCATTGTACAATACAGACACACCTGCAGACATAACACTTATATACATAAAAATAAATAAAGCAAAAAAAAAGGTTTTTTGAAAAGCAATCTGGGGTTGCAGAGATGGCACTGGCTGCTCTTACAGAGGACCCAGGTTTGGTTCCCAACAGCCACATGGCAACTAACAACCATCTGTAACTCCAGTTCTATGGGATGCAACACCCTCTTCTGACCTCCACAGGCATTGCATGACATAGATGCACTTACATATATGCAAGCAGCACACCCATACACATAAATAAAAATAAAGCAATTTCAAAAATTTGCATATTTGATCTAAATAAGTGTAAACTTAAAATGTTTTGCAACAATAAAACTATAAAGACAAAGAACATATTAGTGGTTACCCTCCCTTAAGGCTGGGAGAAGACAAGAAGAAGACAGGGTAAATAAAGACAGCCACAGGGAGGCTGGGGTGACAGAACAGTTTGCTGTCTTGATTTGGATGGTGATTTTATGGATAATTGTATGTAATAAAACTGCATAAAAATCACACATACAGACATGTGAATGCATGTAAAATTGGTGAAATTTAAATCAACTGGATTATACAACATCAGCTTCCAAGTTTGACTTTGTTCTATGACAGAACAAAGACAGAAAGGAGGAAAGGTATACAAGACCTCCCTAAATGTTTTGTTATCCATTCTTGTGAAGCTGTAATTGTTTGAAAAGAGAATTGGAAAAAAAGGACAAACAACACCTGCACTCAGGAGAGCAGGGATGGAGAGTTGAATGGAATATTTTACTTTGTCTCTTTGTGTGCTTCCCTGAACAGCTAAAATGAATTCGCAGTGAAAAATGCAGATCTCAAGGCTGAGAACCCACAGATTAGTGGACTCTATTCCTAGAATCTCTGATTTAGTAATCTGGAAAGGAGCCAGGAATGTGCCTTTCTAGTAGGTTCCAAACTGAGCCAATGCTGCTGGCCTGGAACCCAGACTTTGAGAATCCCTGATTAAAGGAAATGGGAAATCAATTCAATCTTTGCATGTCTGGTCTAACCTAAAAGTGGTCCTTGATCTGGTGGTTAGATAATTGTTGAAACTAATCTAAGTTATTGTTTCAAATCTCATTTCTTTCAGACAAATATCAGTTCAGATAAAATGCCTTTCCATTCAAACTCATGGGCACTCAACCATGTCCTAGAAATGAAAAAAA
This sequence comes from Rhizomys pruinosus, assembly GCA_009823505.1. Classification (NCBI taxonomy): domain Eukaryota; kingdom Metazoa; phylum Chordata; class Mammalia; order Rodentia; family Spalacidae; genus Rhizomys; species Rhizomys pruinosus. The sequence goes on along the minus strand of VZQC01013287.1, from coordinate 1,519,453 downwards.
GGAAAATAAGAGAAATAAAAGGAAGAAAGGAAAGAAACTCAGTTTGTAAAGGGGGAGGGCCCCATCTGATCTGTATCTCCAAATGAATCCACCCTTCAAAGTGTGAACAAAGTCATCCTCTGACCCTCCCCTTGCTCTGCCTACACTTGGATGGGGGGGCATGTTTTTATATCTACCTTCACAGAAGAACTCCACCATCTCCTGAGGAGAGAGACCTAGCGTAACACAGTGAATTGAATGTGATTTTTCTCTTCCATTTCCTCTCTCAGTCACATTTCATGCCCTCTTTTCTGAATGTTTATCACCATCAAGAGTCATATTTCTGTTTGAGGATCTGGCAAGTGACTCCCTGCTGAACAAGGCAGGGAAAAGTCTCATAAATCAGAGAGCCCTGCAGACCACGTCCAGTCTCCCAGACCAGCAGCCAGACTCTCCGATGTTCTTCAAATTCAAGTACTTTACAACAGCACTCTTTATTTTATTTATTTATTTTTTTTTTTTTTGGTCTTTTCGAGACAGGGTCTCCCTGTAGCCCCAGCTGTCCTGGAACTCACTCTGTAGACCAGGCTGGCCATGAACTCACAAAGATCCGCCTGCCTCTACCTCCCAAGTGCTAGGATTAAAGGTGTGCGCCACCACGCCCGGCACAACAGCACTCTTAAAAATAAAGATCCAATTACTCAGAGTTGAATGGCATTAGAAATATTCCAAATCCCCATGTGAGCAGAGCCCAGAGAGGACCTGAATAATTTTGGCTTCCTGAGAGCCCTGGTCAGCCACTGACCTAGGGGTAAAAGGAAAACTTGCCTGCCTACCATCACAGCCTCTCTGACATGAGAACAAGATACCCATGAGAACACCAGGGGCTGGAAATTGAGTGAAATATCATGAGCTTATAGTTGCCAGGAAGAAACCCAGATGATTTCACAGAAGGAAGCTGACTATAGCTGCAGCACTTTTATTCTGGAAAAAAAATACTTTGGAACATGAATAAATCATTCTGTGTACTCTCCTCTCCTCAAGTCCTTCCTAAAGACATGTTTCTCATTCAAGAGACAGTGGTGTCACCTAGAAACTTCTGCAAAGAGTCTGCAGGTTCATCTAGACCCCTAGACACAATCCAAGTCTGCATTCTTCTCTTTCTCTCTCTCTCTCTCTTTTTGAGACAAAGTCTTACTATACAGCACTGAAACTCACTATATAGACCAAGCTCGCCTTTATATCACAGAGATCTGCCTGCTTCTGCTTCCCAGGTGCTAGAACTAAAAGCATGTGTCACCATGCATGGTGAAGTCTCCATTCTCTCTCTCTCTCTCTTTCTCTCTCTCTCTCTCTCTCTCTCTCTCTCTCTCTCTCTCTCTCTCACACACACACACACACACACACAAAGTCGTAAAAGTTTAATCAGTGCTGTTCTAAAGACCAAAATAGCACATAGCTACCAATTGCAATCAGGAAACTTCTAGAAAAGGAGTGACTGGAGAGAGTGGAAATCTCATGATTGACTAGGTCAGTACCACACACACACACACACACACACACACACATAAGACCTTGCTAGACAATAAAGCACACACACACACACACACACACACAAGACCTTGCTAGACAATAAAGCACACACACACACACACACACACACACACACACACACACACGTAAAACCTTGCTAGACAATAAAGTGGTATCTAATCTGGACCTTGACAATCAGGAAGTTTGAAGCCTTTGTGCTTCTCCCTCGTGAACTTTCTTTTTTTATTATTTTTAATTTTTTTCAAAGCCAATTTTTTCTTGAAGTTTTGTGCATTTCATACAAAATTTCCAATCAAATCTAGACCCATGCCCCCTTCCTTGCCCCCCACCCCACCAGAACTTATGCATTTTGTCAAACAAGTTTTTCATCTTTTTCTCAGTTTCTTTTAAAATTTTCAATGCAGAAGTTTACTGTTTCAAGCAGAAGTTCACCATTTCAGTCAGTTCTTTGACCCAGTCTTTTTGTTGTTGTTGTTGTTATTCCTTCCAATATGCATCACTCCAAAATATGCACATATGCATGCCACATATATCATAGGTTTTAGCATCTTCAGCTTATGATTTTTTTTTTCTTTATTAGGCTAAAAGATGTCATGTTTGAAGGCTCCTCCTTGACAAGCCCAAACCACCATCAGTTCTGCCCTTGTGCTCCACACTGGGGTTTTCCCTTCCCATCGTCACCAAACGAGGTCCAGTAAGCACTGCATCCTGTCTTGATCTTCCTGCACTGGTCTCCGTGATACAGCCTGGGTACTGGTCTCCGTGATACAGCCTGGGTAGTGCAGCAATGGCAGTCTAGACTCTGAATCTCATGACCTTTCTGTCATTCTACATAGTTCTTGTTGTTCTAAATCTAGACTTCACTCCCTACCTAATATTTCCTAATTGAAATTCTTTCTTCTCACATAACTGGTAGTTTGAGCTCGCTGAGCTTATTGCAAGGGAAAGTTTGTAACAGTTGAACAAATTACCAGATCACATATTCTGGAAAAACTGAAAATTTATCAGAGAATCATTATTGTTGGTTTCTCTCACTTGGTTTTCAAACCCCTCATTGTTTATGATGAAATGGAAGCATTCACAACAGAGAAGGAAAAGCTGAGGAGAGAGGCTGGGAAGAAACAACTCTGACGCACCAGTGCCAGGATGTTATAGAGAGCTGAGTTTGGTGGTATTTAGAAAGTTCCTTCAGGGGCTGGAGAGATAGCCTAGCGGTTAAGAGCACCGACGCTCTTGCAGAGGACCCGGGTTCGATCCCCAGCACCCACATGGCGGCTAAGAACCGTCTGTAACTCCAATTCCAGGAGAACTCCAGTTCCAGGGGAATCCGAGACCCTCTTCTGACCTCCGCGGCATTGCACGACACGGGTGCACAGACCTGCATGCAGACAGTACATTCATACACATACAAAAATAAATAAAAAAAAAAAGAAAGTTCCTTCATTATTTACATAATACATACCTTTATCCAAAAATAAGTTTGGTGATAGCCATAGTAACCAGAAATGCTCTTTCAATAAATAAAGCTCAGATTTTACAGACAGTTTCAGCACTCATGTTAAAACCTGCCATCTAACTGCACAAAATAAAGATTGATTAATTCAGTGAAGGAGAATAATCTTTCTTTTCCATGGATAAGTATTGTGTAAAATATTAGAGAAATTTATTTTATTTATCAAGAAGAACTTGAGAGCTGTTTACTTGCTTGCATCTTTGCAAGAAGTCATTCACGGGATGTCTGCTTTTCTGGAGCCCAGTGGAGAATGAGGCCCACAAACATGGGCTACATCCACAAGGAATTGATAGAACTTTAAGCCTTGATATTGATATCACAGAATATCAGGGCAGGGAAAGGAGAGACGTGAGTCTAGCCTAGACATTAGAATGCTACTGATAGAAACTGGAATAAGAAAAGTGGGCTGCCAATGAAAAGAGGACGTTCTTGGTTTAAGATCAGTGAGCTTGAGGTGGCTGTGAGGCATGGAATCATACAAGTCAGTGAAAAATTCTGTGTGAAATGGACAGTTGGTACCATAGAGACTAAAAGAAGGAAATGAAACAGACTAATCAGCAAAGGAATGAAAAGTGACTGAAAACGTCATGGAGGAGTTATGGCCCGTATTGAACCTTAAAAGAGAAGAGTTCAAGGCCAGCCTGGTCTACATAGTGAGCTCTAGGCCAGCTGGGACTAAAGGGAGACCCTGCCTTGAAAAGACCAAAGAGAGAGAGAGAGAGAGAGAGAGAGAGAGAGAGAGAGAGAGAGGAATTTGTTCAAGGTGAGGTAGAGTCAGATACTGGCAGGCTCTGTAAGTACAGGAGACAATTTAGATTTGACTGTCTGGGAAGAGACACGGAGGACTTTAGGAGAGGGGTGATGAAAAGAGTGTGTAAGGAATCTTGGAGTGAGGAGAGTTTTTATTCAAGGCTTTCAGAGCTAAAATCCCTGTTGGGTGTAATTGGAATAAACATGAAAAGGACAGGACAGATAAAAGGAATATTTTAAAAGGAAAAACAGATAAAGCTGTGAGTCAAAATAAGGAGTCAGAAAGGGGGAGAGATGAGTCTGATGGGAGACAGGCATTTGACAAGGACTAGAATAGAAGTAGAAAAGAGGGAAGGTTTGTGAAGAGAAAGATGAGAAATCCAAAATGCTCATAGACATATGATAGTTGGAGTGGAGAGTCGGGGGCTAGATACCAATGTGAGAAGATGCTGACACCTGGGGTTTCAGGTGGCACCTTGGGAGCAAGCTGAGAGCAAGTGCCTCCTTAAATTCCGTACCCGAGGACTCAGTTACTCTATCCTCATCCCTGTCCTACTCTACAGGTAGAAATATAAACTTGAGCTAGGCATGGTCACATACATCTATAATCACAACTCTCGTGCATTGGAGGCAGAAGGATTGAGAATTTAAGGCCAGCCTCATCCACTTAGTGTAGTGTGGGATTGTGCCTCAAAACAAAGTTCAAGACCTTTCTGGGCTATATAGTAGGTTAAAGACCATTCTGGGAAACTTAGCAGGACCCTGTCTCAATATAAAAAGTAAAAGGAAGTCTAGGGATGTCTAGTATTCATGAGACCCTAGGTTCAATACCCAGTACTACATATACAGAGAGAAAGAGAGGGAGAGAGAGGGAGAGAGAGAGAGAGAAGAGAGAGAGAGAACACGTAAAAATAAAATCTAAAAAAAATTAAAGGAAAAAACAATATATAAACTTGAGACTTGAGTTTGGATGTAAAACAAAATTAGAGATGCAGTCTTGAAAGTCAACAGTGTAACAGCAACTTCATAATATTCTTCAACATAGACATGGGTCAAGAAAAGATACAGGGCTCAGCCCAAGGAGCTTTACTTTGGAAACCAGAGAAAAAAGAAAGCCTAGAGTGAGGATAACCAGTGTTTAAAAAGTGCATATTTCCTTTTAATGTTTCTCCCTTCCAAATTGCTTACTTAGATGGCAATTAAAGGCTTTGGAGGGAAAAAGCATTCACTTACAGGACTTAAAAGAACGAGTAGGAAGCTGAGGATTGTTAGTTTGCACACTATGAAGCAGGCGAGCAAGCCTTAACTGTCCAGCCCAGAAGCAGAGACTGAAAGCAGAAGTGAGGGACAGTCCAGGAGCAAACGTAATTGTTCCCAGAACCCAAAAGAGCTTGGGAATTGTGCAGAATTGGTTTCAATTGTTTGTTCTGTAGCAGCTGTGTAAAATCTTCTCCGTATGATTAAATAATACCCTACATCTCACTTAGTGGATTTCCAGAAGTGCATTCTCTGGAAAGCTGGGTTTGAGTGATTTTGGACAAAGAATTTTCTTACTGGAAACAGAAGACAAAGTCTCCGCAAGGGGAAGAGTGCCCTTCTCCAGGGAATTCTGAAAATGGGGAGCTTGGCTGCCAGGCAGGCACCCCTCCAAGAGCTGTGCTAGAGAAGCGACCAGGAAATGCAAACAGCTTGGATATTCCCTCATATGAAAGCTCATGTTTAGGTCGCCTAATAGTGAAGCCTAATGGAAACTTGGGTATGTGAACACACACACACACACAGGGCTTTCCAACACACACACACATACACACACACACACACAGGGCTTTCCAGAACATGACAGAGACTCATTTCACAGACAATCAAGGGTCACCAGACTAAACACTTGGGAAATGCTCCTAACATGAAATTCAAGAAGGGAAGAAAGAGATAAGGAGAAAGAGAGGGCGAGAAAGGAGGGCCCTGAGGACGAGAAGGAGCGCTCAGACTTGAGGAAGACAGAACAATGCAGGCAGAGAAAAAAGAAAATAAACAGACCCCTTAAAATGTCATTAAAAAAATTTCAAAAAACAGTAAACAAGTTCATAGACATTATGATCACAGGAATGAAAAGTAAAACAATGGAAGGGTGAGCGGATGCTCTTGAAGAAAATTTCGAGAAGTCAGTAAGATAATGAGAAAAGAGGAGATAGAAAGTTTAGACAATCCGTTTAGGAAGTCCACCTTATGAGTAATATCAGCTTTACCATGAAAAAGTGGAGCAAGATGAGAGACAAATCATCAAAGAAATGGTATCAAGGGGAAAAATCCGGCAAAATAAACATGAGTTCCCACAGCAGGAGCCCTCTCCACACACCCAGTGTGGTAAGTGAAGAGTGATTTCAGAGCTCAGAATCACGAAACTGCAGAACTCTGGAAACTGAAAGACATCCGGACAGCTTTGGTCATGGACGGAAGGGAAGACAGCAGAAATCTTCCTGGCAAATAGGAGACTAGAAAACAATGGAAACGTATCATCAAAATATTCAAAGAAATCATCTACTCATCTGCGTACAAGAATTCTCTTCTCAGCCAAGCCACTGATCAACAGTAAGGATAAAATGAAAACAATTTGGAAATTCAAATACAATGAAGCATCTCTTTTGTATCATTTATTAGAAAGCTGATTGAGCAGAGGCTTAGTACACAACAGGTGGCTAAGACAAGAAGGAGAAGAACCCAGGATCCCAGCGAAGAAAGGCAAAGGGAATCTGAAGATGCTGGTAAAGCAGCATAGGGTGGCAGCAAGCAGCTGGCCTAGAGCTGAGCAGGTGTGGGTAGTCCTGGGTGGGGTGCAGCGAGCTAAGGAAAAAGGGTGTCCCTGTGTCTGGATATAGTTCAAAGAAGGCTTTCCCCTCTGTTCCAGATCTAGAGATAGACTGAAGCAACAGCAGAAAAGTAAGTAAATGAAAAGAGGAAGTGGACTAGACCCAGTGGATGAACTTGTACTGAGGAACATCCAGGGATACTACATGACATAAACGGTGTTGACACAGATGACAGAATGTGTGAATTCACAGTGGGGTGAGGGGCTGTGCAAGGGTGCCAATGGGGGAAGCGGGTATAGACACGATTGGGATGCTCTGTGTGGAGCACACAAAAATTCAGTAAGAATATAAAGAAAGAAAAGAAAAAGTGATGCTTCCAGGGAAGAGTAGGCGATAAAAGAAAGGGTCTCATGTCACATGTCAGCTGTGAAGGAGGATGTGAAAAACATTGACCCCCCATCACTGGAAGGAGGAACAGGCTGTACTTAAAGCAGAAGGAATAGCTTTATGGGTGTTTTACGGAGTGATCACAATGTACTAGAGTTTTTGTGTTTGAAGAGTTAAAAGTGGTTTCCCTAAAGAGGAAAACTCAGAGGGGCCTTTGAAATAATTTGTCTTTTAAAAGTGTACACATTATCCTGGGGTGGTGGTGCAGCCTGCAATCCTAGCACTTGGAAGAAGGAGTCAGGAGGATCGGGAGTTCAGTATTGTCCATCGATAAATAGAGTTCCAGGCCAGCCTGGACTACATGAGACACTGTCTCAGAAAATCAAAAAGTAAAAAAATTAAGTCATACACCTTTAAAATAGAGGGAAAGAATAAAGGGACTAAAATAATAGAATGAAGATACTAGAATGAGTCCATATTTTGAAATGGACACAATTCTAAAAGCAAATGCACATCTCAAATGATAAAGCTTGTTAAATAATCTTTCAAGAACTACAAAAATTTAAGTTAATATACTTTTCAAAGAAGGAAAATTACATGACTGAGATGGGATTATGAAAACATGTCATCGAGAAGTAATTTTTAATATTGTCCTGTTTTAAGAGAATCAGTTTGTTTAGTACACTACAAAGAGGCGTGGCAGTAACAGAACAACCACATACATAGGATAGTTTTAATTGGGTTAAGTGTGCTTTCAACCCTTAAGTGTTTTCTCTCCTTTCTATCAGCTGCCCATTCTTCTTCCCAGGTGTGCATTCATTCTTATTCCTAATCAACAGTGGGCAGATGATATCCAGATACAAGATCCACATTGCTGAGGTTTGGAAACTCATCTCTCATATCTGTCACGTGACTATCTGGTGGACACCTTCCCTGATTTGCTCAATTTGCCATTGAATAACATTTCTGATGTATAGTCCTATCTCCAGACAGGCAATCTCCACATATTTTGCCTTAAACACATCAACATTTCTGTGGGGCAAGAAACTGCACTTTATTCAAACAATAGATTAGGGATGAAATAGTGGTTTTAAGGTTGCTTTTGACATTTAAAAAGGGCTGAAGTATTTCTATCCCTTTGCCGGCTGCTGTTTCACTAGACACCTAATAACTTTGAAGAGACGGCCGCAGCCTGTTATATGCAGTGAAACCCTGTCCGATGCAAAGTGATATTTTCCTTTCTATTTTTCATTCCTGCATGCTGGCTCCAGTCAACAAGATAATCGTTTCCTTTTATTGATTTTTTCTTATAAAATGTATCCTTGTTAGATTCATTGATGACTATACATTACCCAGTCACCTGATAACATTTCCTTGTGCTGTTACCACCGCACAGGAAATGCATTCTGCTGGGTGAAAAGAACTTCTGTTCAAGGAGACCAAGAATTCCAGAGAGACATCCTTCCTTGAGAACTGATGATCAGGAGCCCCCATCCTCCAGTCGATTCAATGTTATTCTCTGCTGAGATGTGCTCTAGCATGACCTCGGTTTCCCCACAGAGAGAGAGAGGAGAGAGAGAGAGAGAGAGACAGACAGAGAGAGAGAGAGAGAGAGAGAGAGAGAGAGAGAGAGGAGAGATTTTTCCACTTTAAGCACTTAACAGTTCAAAACTTTAGTTCTTCCAAAGAGTTCTAATTTTCTCATGAATGACCCTTGGAGATCCCAATCCCTCTACAATGTATCTTTGATAGCCTTTATCTGATATCCTGGATTTGAGCCAAAAGATTTCTTAAACAACTCAAGTCCAGCTGGAAAATAGCTCAGTTGGTAAACTGTTTGCCTTACAAGCACAAGGGCCTGAATGTGAAGCCCAGAACCACATAGACATGCTGGGTGTGTACCTGTAATCCGAGCACTAGGGAGGCAATGACACAGGATGGTATCTGGGGCTCACTGGCCAGTGGAGCCTAATCTGTGAGCTCAAGGCCAATGAGAGATTCTGTCTTGTAGGAGGTGAGCAGTATTGCTGAAGTGAACACCCAAAGTTTTCCTCTGACCTCCACAGACACACACCACACACACACACACACACACACACACACACACACACGTACACACTAATATACACACAAGAATAAAAATAAGAAAATGTTTAGCCTTTCTGGGTGCTTAATGCCCATACCAATTTGGCCAAGGGACCTAAGGGATAACTTTGTTCCTTGCCCTCAGAGGTCAACTAAGTCCCAGGGGACTATGCATGGGGACGTCTCTTGAAATGTCCTACAAATGTGAATCACTGGTCTTCCTGTGTAGTGAGGTCTTGGAGATCCACTAATGGGACTTCAGCCAGTGTCCAGTCTATAAAGAAAGTCTGCTCATGGTTCAAAAAGGGAAGCCTTGTCTAGCAAGACCTGACTTTGTCCTCAAGTGGATGGAACTGGTAAATGAAAAACCAAAAGGAGCCAGGGCTCCCTCCCCACCCCACCCCCCCAAAAAAAACCCTGAGTGACCCCTGAGGACCAGATCCTCAACTGACCTTGAGAAAACAAAAACCTTGGTTAATCTGGACTGTGTGGCCTTAAGTATCCAAAAGAAAAGTATAATCAGAAATAATCAGTAATGCCAAGGAAGAGACTTCAAACATGACATCTTTCAGCCTAATAAAGAAAAAATCATAAGCTGAAGATGCTAAAACTTATGATATATGTGGCATGCGTATGTGCATGTTTTGGAGTGATGCATATTGGAAGGAATAACAACAATAACAACAACAGAAAGACTTCATCAAAGAACTGACTGAAAATGGTGACTCGAAACAGTAAACTTCTGCATCGAGAATTTTGAGAGAGACTGAGAAAAAGATGAAAAACGTGTTTGGTAGAATGCATGAGCTCTGGTGGGGTGGGGGGGAAGGAAGGGAGCATGGGTCTAGGTTTTATTTGTAAATTTGTATAAAATGCACAGAGCTTCAGTAAAAAATTGGCTTTGAAAAAAAAAAAGAAATAATCAGTAAGGCCTGAAATATTGTACTTCAGATTTAAAACTCGAGATCTTAGTAAAAAGACAAAAAGAAAAAAAAGAGCACTGTTGTTTTGCCTGTCTTCAATTCTTACTGGCAAGTGCATCTACTCTGTGGCTGTCACTGCTTTTGCCATGCTTCAAAGACATGAGACAGCTTTTTTTTTCTATATTTTTTTAAGTTTTATTTATTTCGGTATGTGTATGAATGTACTGTCTGTATGTAGGTTTGTGCACCCGTGTCGTGCAATGCCGTGGAGGTCAGAAGAGGGTGTTGGATTCCCCAGAACTGGAGTTCTCCTGGAATTGGAGTTTCAGACGGTTCTCGGCCGCCATGTGGGTGCTGGGGATCGAACCCGGGTCCTCTGTAAGAGTGGTCGGCGTTCTCAACTGCTAGGCCATTTCTCCAGCCCTGAGACAGCTTTTTAGCCCTCCAATATGGACTGAAAACTCATGTCTCTCTAAGAATCCTCCAAACCTTCAATGCCAGATGGAGGACTGCTGAGCTATCCAGTTTTTGGACTGAGCAGCTACTAGGATTTCAGCCTCTTCATTGTTGGACTACCTAGACTGTATCATGGAGGCCAGTGCAGGAAGATCAAGACAGGACATAGTGCTTACTGGGCCTCATTTGGGTGACCATGGGAAGGAAAGACCCCAGTGTGGAACACAAGGGCAGGATTGCTGATTGTTTGGGCTTGCCAAGGAGGAGTCTTCAAACACTTCCTTAAGGAAAATATGACATGTGACATCTTTTAGCCTAAAAAAAAAAGAAGGGGCTGGAAAGATGCCTAGCAGTTAAGAGCGCCAACTGCTCTTGCAGAGGACTCGGGTTCGATCCCCAGCACCCATATGGTGGCTGAGAACCATCTGTAACTCCAATTCCAGGAGAACTACAGTTCCAGGGGAATCTGACGCCCTCTTCTGACCTCCAAGGCATTGCATGACACGGGTGCACAAACCTACATGCAGACGGTACATTCATACACATACAAAAATAAAAATTAAAATTAAAAAAGAAAAGAAAATCCTCCAATTCAGGTGATATATATATATATATATATATACATACACACACATATATATTATATATATACATATATTATATATATGTATAGATATATATACATATATATATAATACAAGTTAGAGACAATAACAAAAGAACTGGAAAAAAAAAAACAGACTGAAACAGTGAAGTTCTCCCCAAAACAATAAGCCTCTGCTTGGAAAAAAAATTCTGGAAAGACTCAGAAAAAGATGCAAGACATGTATGGCAGAGTGCATAAACTTAGGTGGGGTAGGGGGCATAGAAAGGAAAATTACTCTAAATCGGATTGAGAAATGATGTATGATGTATGAAAAAGTTTAATAACAATAAAAAATATATTTTAAAAAAGAAAACGGGCCAATGAGATACTGCTCCATAAAATTGTCCTCTGACCACACACATACACTGTGTTTCATGTGTCTACTCACAGAGAAAGCACAAGTAAATAATAAATATAAAAATTTTATTCAAAAGATTTGGATTCTTTCTAAGAAGTCAAATGAAACAGATATTAACTTTTTTTAATTTTTACTTTATGTGTATGAGTGCAAAAACCTTGGACCCATGCATGTAATAACCCTTGGAGGCTAGAAGTGGGTGTTAGGTCACAGACTCCAGTGCTGGGCTCTGAACACAGATTCCTCTGCAAGAACAGTCAGTGCTCTTAACTACTGAGCCATGTCTCCAGTCCTAAGCAGAAACTAAAGTGTTGATGCTATTACTTGAAACTATGAGATGACATATTCTTATCACATCATTTCAATTCAACCTTTACTGTCCTTAATGGAATGGCTCATGAAGATTCTGTTTTTAAAAATAAAGTTAAATTTTCTTTTTGGTAGAAAATGATGATTTAATGTAATTTCCTACTGGAATTAGAGTGATTGTTAATTTGTAAAATGAAAGCATTCAGAATCCCCAAAAGATTAGATAACAACAAATTCATAAGTAGAGCCAATTTTTCAAATTAGGACATTTGAAATTAGCACTCTCTTCTACATAAAAAATGACAGACAATACTGCACCACTTCCTAATTCAGCCTTATGTGAACCAGAGGATATTTTAAATCAATGTAGTTTTATTTCTTTAAACCACACACAATAACTCACTCAGCTGGTGGGGCACTACTAATATGAGATTGTGTCGGTATCTGGTTAACAAATAGAAAAATACTTCATGGTTGTACATGACTACTTGCCTCCCAGAGTTAAAACAGCACACACACTAAACTCCCCTCCTCCTCTGTGAACTCTTCATTTGCCTGGCAAAGCCTGTCTCCAGTCTAGCAGTGGGAGCCCAGTTCCTGACTCACTTTCGGGCTGCATATTAGCTAGAAATTTTTAAAGCCTGACTTGTGTTTCTGATTAGTCCATTGCCCTTGGCTTTCCTGGGCAGGAGGGAGGAGGGGGGCAGTTGTATACCTGCAAGCTTGACCGTCCTTTCTAAAAAATAGGGCTGATGGTCTAAAAGTCCAAGTGAACAGATTGTTAAAAGAACTTAATCCTTAAAGAAGCAACCACGAAGATTATTTCTCCATGTATCATTTTAAGGGATTTCTGACCATTGTAACATCCCCCTTGGCCATTGTAGTAAATGTGTGTAAACAAAGTGATTCTTTCAGCCATTCTAAGAAATATGCACTAAGGGACTTGTAAACAGCATATTTTCACTCATTAAATCATTTTAAAAATGGGCTATGAATGGCAACTTAAAAGTGCTTAAGAAAATATTATTCATTCTGCAAAAGAGTTACTATGGCCTAAAACACAAACTGGTCACTTGGGACTATTTGAGAACTGCAGGCGGGAAGCAGCCAGGGCCATTGCCCTCCTCCCTCTAGCACAAACCAAAGCTGCTTAGACTTGGCCAGCCCACTCTGACATCAGGTTGGGCCATCCACTGGGACATTGATTGGCAGCCTGGGCATACTTAAAGTTTTTTATTTGAACACAAAACAAATTGCAGCAAAGCAAAAGAGTACATTTTGGGTTTTCAGATTTTATTTTAAAACATTTATTCCATCTTTTCTATGATTTCAAGCCTTACAGCCCACAGGCATTAAACTGTAGTGGAGCACAGTGATCTGAAAAGTTTCTTTTTGAATTAAAGCACATCCAGTTACAAAAGTCCACTGGGGGGTGCATCTGCAACTAATCCGAACATTCCATCTCAGATCCTGAACATAAAGACAGATGGCACAATACTTTCAAATTGCATAGGAGAGAAATGTTCTTTTCTGGGGACTATGTCTCAGCAGCAGTGTCCTTTAGTGACAGATGACCTGAAAGACAGAAAGGAGTAGATGGGTATTGAGAAAGAAAAAATATTAAGATCTTACATAAGTTTCTCAGCTGCTGTTATCCCCCAAGAGACTCACTTACTATATCGTCAAATTCTAGAACTTTTCATTTGACTTATTTTTTTTAGTGATTTATAGCTGACTTTTTTAATTGATGTTTTATGTATTTCATACATCATTTTTCATTTCTGTTCAGGCATATTCCCCTATCCCTTTCCCCCTACCCACCCCAAACCATCCCAGATCATGTGCTCTATCATAACTGTCCTGCATCTTTCTCTGTCTTTTATGCTTAGGAATTCACATTTTTCTCCATTAATTTCATGTTATTCTAAAATATGGATACATACTCTCCACCCATATACAGTAATTACAGAGTCTGAAAGTAATTGGTGGGTGAATTCTAGAGCCCATTGAGGGATTCACATTATGACAACATAGTTGCTTACAGATAAACCAAAAATATAACCATACTGTCGTTCAGCTTGCCTTTCATCTGGGGGATTTGGTGTTAGCATCCACAAATGAGAGAAACCATTCTCCGTTTGTCTTTCTGGGACTGTGTCACCTCACTCAGCATAATGGCTTCGAGCTCCATCCATTTACCTGCAAAGTTCATAATGCCATCCTTCTTTACTGCTGAATAGTACTCCATTGTGTAGATGTACCACATTTTTGTCATCCACTCATCTGTTGAGGGGTATATGGGCTGGTTCCAGCTCTTCGCTATTGTGAAGAGAGCTGCAATAAACATGGATGTGCATATATCTTTGTGGTAGGATGAGTCTTTGGGGTATATACCCAGGAGTGGTATGATTGGGTCAGGTGGTAAGCTCATTCCGAGTCTTTTAAAGGTTCTCCACACTGCTTCCCATAGTGGTTGTACAAGTTTACATTCCCACCAGTAGTGGATGAGTGTTCCCCTTTCCCCACAACCCCTCCAGCATCTGTTGTCTTTTGTTTTCTTGATCTTAGCTAGCCCTACTGGAGTTAGATGATATCTGAGAGTGGTTTTAATTTGCATTTCCTTAATTATTAATGGTGATAAACACTTTTTAAGATGTTTCTCAGCCATCTTTAATTCCTCACTGGTGAAGTCTCTGTTCAGCTCTTTACTCCATCTTTTGAGTAGGTCATTTGTCTTCTTACTTCTTTGTTTTTTGAGTAGTTTATATATTCTTGACATTAATGCTCTGTTAGATGTGTCACTGGTAAAGATTTCTTCCCATTCCGTGGGCTTTCTCTTCACCTCCTTGATTGTTTCTTTCACTGTACAGAAGCTTTTGAGTTTTATGAGGTCCCATGTGTCAACTGTTGACCTTACTTCCTGTGCAGCTGCTGTCTGATTTAAAAATATGGAACACTTCATGAATTTGCATGTCATCCTTGTGCAGGGGCCATGCTAATCTTCTCTGTATCGTTCCAATTTTTAGTATATGTGCTGCCGAAGCTAGCACCATTTGACTTATTTATTTAATGTGTGTGTGTGTGTTTGTGTGTTTTCATGAGTTTGTGTGCACCACGTACATGCTGGAGCCCTCAGAGGTTAGAAGAGGGCATCGAATCCCCTGTAACTGGAATTACATACAACATGTGGGTGCTAGAAATGGAACCCAAGTCCTTTGCAAGCAGCTAGTGCTCTTTCCTACTCTTAACTACTGAGCCATCTCTCCAGCTCTAAGACTTCCATTTTGAAGATAAAATGGAACTCTTAATTCCAGACCATTAATAACAATGAGACTCTAACAAAAGTACAAACATCTGAAACCTATGGAAATCTTTGATATCCACTTTCTCTGTAAGATACTTGTATTTGTATTGGTACAAAGCAGAACAATTCTGATATGGTCAGGTTCCATTTGGTGCCCTGTTAATTATGGGCCCATAGATTAGCTCTTGCATAGAGAAGAGAAATACTAAAGTGACCATTTTAAAAAATGTTAAATTACATTGTGTGTGTGTGTGTGTATTCATCTACTTTCACATTCCATGTCCTCACCTCTTGGAAACTACAGTGGATGAACACACACACACACACAAACACACACACACACACACACACACACACACAAATTCTACACTGTAGCATACTAGCGTGTCCTATGTTTCAGATTTAATACCAAGAGCCAAGGAAACTACTCCCACCCTACCCTATCCATGCAGGCCTGCAAAGTCCTCTATACCAAGATGAACTGGATCCCATTAGACTTTCTACTGGCCTGAATAAAATATAGACTGTCTCCAGATTGCAAGTGGATTGGTTTCAGAAATTCTAGGAAGGGGTCATGTTTTCCTTCCCCTGACTCTCCCAGGAGAAGGATCTTGGAAAGTTTCTAAGCACAGATTCCAAATGGCTTCCTCAGTGCTAGAGCTGTGAGGAGGAACCACAAATTAGATGTAGATAATTGTTAAAATCTGAGCTTTTGTGTTGGACAGTGAATTCATTGATACTTAAACTGTATTGTATTAATAAGCAAGTAAGCAATAAAAGATAATGTTCCACAAATCACTAATTATCAACTCATTTCTCTGTGCCTGTGGCCCAATGTAGAAAAAAAAAATTAGCCCATTATCCTGCTGAATACAAGACATGGCAGGTGGCACTTCTGCCTATATATTTAGCAACTTCGGGCAGTAAATATTTATTAAGCCACTGCTATGAGCAAGGTGCTGAGCACGTACTATGTTTACAGTAATTAACAGATAGAGAGCCCAAGGCCTGTGGATATGTACAATAGCATCTTGATCTTTGAGAATTCAGAAACTACATTGGAATATATGGGCCATTTCAAGATATTTTTTTTAATATGCACAGAGTAGTTCCCTTATGTATCCCACAGGGCATCAAATGAAAATGAAAGGCAACAGTGGATCCAGAGCAGGTTTTTGCTGGATTTGTTGGGAATACAGAGACTGCAGAGCCCCACAAGCTGGTGGCATGGTCTAAAGATGACCAGCATTTCTGATCATTAAAACCAAGTGCTTAATTTTACAGTGTAGCAGATTAACATGTCCATGTGCTCTTGTTCTGTTTTTCTTTTTTTTTTAATTTTATTTATTTATTTTTATGTGTATGAATGTACTGTCTGCATGTAGGTTTGTGCACCCATGTCGTGCAATGCTGCGGAGGTCATAAGAGGGTGTCAGATTCCTCTGGAACTGGAGTTCTCCTGGAATTGGAGTTACAGACGATTCTCAGCCGCCATGTGGGTGCTGGGATTGAACCCGGGTCCTCTGCAAGAGTAGTCGGTGCTCTTAACCATTAGGCCATCTCTCCAGCCCCCATTCTATTTTTTTACTGGATAGTTAAGACTGGAGATGTTGAAAGGTCACAAACACAGTGTACAACTAACTGTTCTCCACAAAACCCAAATTCCTCATTTCTTTGTCTTCTTGTCTTCGATGTTTTCTCTAGAGTTTCTCTCTAGTTCTCTTGAGTCTTTCATTCTGAAAATAGCTCTCAGTGTGTCAGGTACAAAATGTATTTTTAGCCCAGAGATACTTAGCACTGCACCCCACACCTCCCAGACCACACACCTAAGAGCTCCCCTAGCCAGAAGGGTCCTACTGCTGGGAAGACTGAAACCTGAGATTCACAGTCACCCTTGAAGTCCAAGGTAGACAAAATGCACTGCTTCTGGGGTGGCACCTTCACCAGGGCCTGGAGCACCATGGCAGC
The DNA here is from genome assembly GCA_009823505.1 of Rhizomys pruinosus. Taxonomy (NCBI): domain Eukaryota; kingdom Metazoa; phylum Chordata; class Mammalia; order Rodentia; family Spalacidae; genus Rhizomys; species Rhizomys pruinosus. The sequence continues at coordinate 1,502,414 of VZQC01013287.1, read as the reverse complement.
TGGTGCTGAAGCTCACAGCTTCATCCCCTGGTGCCCAGAACAGTGCCACAGGCAAGATAGTTAGAGGGAAGGTTGAGAGGGAATAATGTCCTCTCTGAGTAGCACTCACATACCACACTTACTCGGCCCAGCCTTCTCTACATACTTTAGGAACTACAATGGACTGAATGAATCCCTGCTACAAATCTGAATTAGATGACATTATTTCATTTGAAAGATGAAAAAGGGAAGGTCAGAGATGTTAAGTAACTCATCTAATATTACACAGCTGAAGTGATGAAGCTATAATCTGTCCCAGAGTTTATGTTCCTAATTATGAATACAACAGCCTGTTTAAAGCCCAAGACGGAAAAATACTTTTCACCCATCTAATTCCCAGGGTCATTAATAAGATGCTGCTTCCATGAGACAGCATGAAGAAAACGAGTGGTAAAGATGCCTGCAATAAACCAGACGCGTCCTTTCCAGGCAAGTGGAGAGGCAAAAGCAAAAGCAGGAAATTGTGGGGGCAGGGTCGGGGAAGTCCCTGAGGATAGCATCCTCAGACCACTGGGACTGGGTTCGTCCTGCCAGGACATGGATGAGGATAGATAATGCTGGTAGACGAGGCGGGAGCAGATGACTCCAGGCCTGAAGGCCATTCTCCAATAGGAAATAAGTCAGAAGTGAGGGAGCAGACCACTTGTCTTGGTAACCTGAGAACCCTCATCCATAGACAAGGCACATGGCTCCCATCACAGCAGCACAGCAGTACCTGCAGACACAGCCTCCTCTCCCAGGCAGCTCAGCTAAGGCTCAGCCGAGGCTCACCAGGAGGCAAGAACACAGCATGCAGCTGGACACTCTGGGATACAGACAGGTTTCCTCGTCTCCACAGTCTATCTTAACCTGCTCTTGGGCCTTCATAGCCATGAAATGTCTGAGATAGGTGGGTGGTTTTGGCCACCAAGCGGCCCCAGAGTGCCTGACAGGACAGTCTGCAGGATAAGGATGGCAGGGCTTCACCAACTGGAGCAAAAATAAATAGGAGGAAAGAAAGCAGAAGATCACATTAACCAAATAGCAAAGAAATCCACAAGAGGAAGGTCAGCCACGCTAAGAATAACTGTCCTGCAAATGGAAAACCAGGCCAGACGGAACACCCCCTGCTCCAGCCAAGTCATCTGCTTTCTGAAGTATGTGTTATGCTCCAGCAGTCTCTTCTTTTATTCCCTGTAGGTTCTTTAAGGTAGGCCATTCTTTGTGAGAAGATCTATATGAGAAAAGCTTTATTTGACATCTGCATGAGAACTACTAAATATGAGATGGTTGTTTTTAGAATAAAATATAGTTTAAAGTTCTAAAAACAGGTACCCATGGTTGATTCAGGTTAAATAGTGGCTAGTGTTTTCATCTTTGCCTAAAAAGTTCAAACTGACTGAAAAGTAAGAAAAATTATGTTGGCTCCTAGTTTATTAAAAAGTCTGATCTTTTTAATCGAGCAATATATATGTCTGTACCTCAGTTTCTCCATCTGCATATCCTGCTATTGTTTGCATAGAGAGACACCCAGTCTCTTCCCACCCCCAGGCACAATCAGTGGAGTTTCCAGTAGCAGTGATGGATTTGCTCTAATCCGCCCTCACCCTTCCTCCTGTTTCTGCCCATGATGAATGGACACCATTACAAGATGGCGGCTGGGGTGAGGCAGACAGCCTAGGGGAGCTCACCCCCACAGGGGAATCAAATGCTGGACCTTGGCCTCTTTTGTGTGATGCTTTAACCTACTGAACTAATCAGCCACAGAAAAACAAGGATGCCTGTCACGGCCAAATTGAAGTGCTGTGAGGATATATTTTTTAAAAAGGGAGAAATGTTAAAAGCTTTGCTTGCAAAGAAAACATCTATTTAAATGCCAACTAATGTTATTATAAGTCAGGAAGAGAGGCAGCAGCAATAAAAGTTGTTTCTCTAAGTCAACAACTGGCTAGAGACTACATGTGTCTACAAAATGAGTTTCATAAGATTATGCTTATTTTAGAAACATCAATACTAAAACAGCAGTAACTGAAAGCGATTTTCCCCTTAGTTTAAGCACTGCTTGGATATGCATTTATCCAGCCAAGCAATAACTGAACAAACTCCTCTCTTGAATTTCCCCAAGTTCAAGTATATGGCTGTGAGCAGACCACAAGCTTCATGAAACAGCCTAGCTGTACATGTGCAATAATCGGTCATTTCCTGGCCATTAATTCAGACATCATGCAATCACTCAAAGGCATCCATTTTCCTTTGCTGCTATTTTGGGGACTGCTGCCCTATTGTCATCCTTGCCTCAGACCCCTGACTTAGTCATCTTTTAATTAGAGCCACCGAGGACGATAGGCGGAGTCAGCCTGCTGCTGGTAATCCATCACATGGCTTGCCTTGCTCCCTGGCCTCTTAGATGACTGTTTATAAACAGGACATCTTGGGTACCAATACAGCTGTTTAAGGAAACAAGGAAACAAATGGTGACCATTTTGTAAGCTACTTCTGTGGGATTGTGAACTCTGGTTTGGGGCTATATTTCCTGGTACTAATTAGGCTAAGTATCCAAATAAACTTTACTCATGATGAAATTTCGACAGATGTTTTATCTGAGTTTGCCCTCAAACAAATGAATGTCATAGTCTAAAAGTTGCCCGAGGTAGAAGCTGATACACTTACAACTTAGCAGTTATGCCTATTTTTAATGCATTTGCTTTTTAGCTAAACCCTTTCTACATTGTTCAAAGCAGTAGTCCCAGTCCTGGGAAATAAAAAAAAGAAAGAAAGAAAAGAAAATCAATTCAAGGCTAGCAAGCTCATTGTCATTACAGAAAGCACACAGAAGCATTACTATTCAACATTATCTTCCCAGTAAAACTGATTTATGCCTACTGAGACCCAAAGCTATCATCCCAGGGAAAGGACATATAAGACCCAGCATTATTTTAGACTGTAAATCAAAGACACGCCTGTGTGGCAAGCTGGCACATGTGCTAGGCACTGAGGTTACAGATGTGCAGCCCCTGGGCACCACTGAAGAAAGACTTGAGTTCTAGGTCTCACACAGCACAACGCAGGCTAGAGTGGCAGGTATCGCACATAAAATGCCAAAGCTGGTATTAGCTGGCCTAGACTCCCCTGGGCTCCTCCACTCAGCAACTTGTGGCCATGGGCAGTTTATTTAAACCATCTGCCTCCCAATTTGGTTTTGTTTGGATTTTGTTTGTTAGTTTGTGGTTTGTTGTTTTGTTTTTGGTCTTTTTTGATTGTTTCTTTGGTTTTGAAGATAGGGTATCCCTGTATCCCCAGCTAGCCTGGAACTCACTGCATACATGAAGATTGCTTCAATCTAACAGAGATCTACCTGCCTCTGCCTCCTGAGTGCTGGGATCAAAGTTGTGTGCTACCATGGGCAGCTTGCTTCTCAGTGTCATCACAGTCTTCTTCAAATGTTTCCCCCCAGCCCCAGTTCTTCCTAATTCTCTGCAACAATGTGAAAATGTTTTTGCCTACTTATACCTCAAATTTTAAGAATAAACTAGAAAAATTTCCCCATAGTGTATAGTTAGCCCTCTGTATCTGCAGATTACACATTGTCATTATTCTGTAAGCAATATAGCACAGGAACTATTTACACAGCACTCATATTGTATATTGTAAGTAAGTTAAAGGTGATTTAAAGTATACAGGAGAACATGTGCAGGTTATGTGAAAATACCACACTAATTTATACAAGAAGCCTAAGTGTCTATGATTCTGATCTCTGAGAGAGGTCCTGAACTAACACCTATGGTATACCAATGCATAGTTGTACTAAGTTTTCATAAGTGTACAAAGATAAGATGTACAGAGGCTGGAGACACAGTTCAGAGGTTAAGAGCACTGGCTGCTCTTGAAGAGGACCCAGGTTAGGCTCCCAGCACCCACATGGAGACTAACAACCATCCATAACTCCAGTTCTAGGGGACTTGACGCCCTCTTCTGGCCTCCATGGGCATTGAATGCCCATGTGTATTTGCACGCCTATAGGTAAAACATTCATATGGATAAAACTAAAATAATAAATAATAAAACATAGAGATAGAATACTTATCAAGCAGCTCCTTTTGTGAACACCTTGTTTCCAAAGTCTGCTGTGTAATGAATATTGTCCAAATCTTCTAAAATTCCTTAATAGCACTAGAATGAAATAGTTTATGAAGAATTTTTAAATCTTAATAATAAAGTTGTTTAAAATGCCATAGTTGGGGCTGGAGAGATGGCCTAGCGGTTAAGAGCGCCGACCGCTCTTGCAGAGGACCCGGGTTCGATCCCCAGCACCCACATGGCGGCTGAGAACCGTCTGAAACTCCAATTCCAGGTTAACTCCAGTTCCAGGGGAATCCGACACCCTCTTCTGACCTCCGCGGCATTGCACGACACAGGTGCACAAACCTACATGCAGACAGTACATTCATACACATAAAAATAAATAAATAATAAATAAATAAATAAATAAATAAATAAATAAAATTTAAAAACAAGAAATGTGAAGCACAGCAGAAAGCAGTGAATGCTTGGAAAATAATGATGCCCCTGGGAGAGCTACAGAGTGGAAGTATGAGAGGGTGGTGGTCAGAGTAGTCAAGGAATAACTCAAAGACGACAACAAGTGAAAAGAGATTGAAGAAAAAGAAGTGGGAAAGTGGCCAGAGCCAAAGGAACAGGACACCGACCAAGGTCTATCTGGCTGGATCCAAGTAGGTGAGAGAAAGATGGTAGAAGAGTGTGGGAAGAAGGAACAGGGGCTAACAGACCTCTGCAGGGACTTCGAGTTCAGTTAGTAGACATATACTCTTCATAGATATTTTCAGGCACATTCTGGAAGTATTTTTAAGCTATGGTTTCCAAGATAACATTATTTAGGACGGATGCCAAGTCACATACTTACATATCACGTCTTCCCATTCTAATCATCAACATCTAGTCTACAGCAGTCAATCTTATCCAAACGGCTACTCAAAATTTAGTAGATCTGCCTTTTAAAGCCTGTTGTTTGATCAAAAAGAGGGCTATAAAGGCTAAAAACAAAAAGCAAGAAGTCAGCATTTATCTGGATACAAAAAACATTTTTTTGGCCTTCCATAGGGATCAGAATCAAGACTTTTCTGAGGATTTTCAAATGAACACAAGAGAGCACAGGAAAAAGCTTTCAGATTACAGATGCCACCAAGATAGCCAAAACGTGAAAACCCAACAGGGACGAGACAGCAGAAGGATCTCTCAGAGCCATGATTTGATATTCTAGTTAGAACATGAGTGTCAGTATTTAGGAGCAGTCATGACAATGTACCTAGGAGGCACTGGGATCTGGGTTTTCAGGTTTGCCTGAGGTCAAGGACTTTCCCTGGAAACACTCTCCCAGCACACATTCTTGCAAGCAAAGGAGTGCTTAAATGATGGAGAGCATTAGAAAATATAACATTTTTTCTCTCAATAGATATACACTGAACACAGGTCAGGTTCCAAGTACCATGTTTGCTGTTGGAAATGCAAAGCTTGTGGTTCAGCGAGGTGATATATAAATTAATTGGTGAATTCTGAGATCACCACATGATGTTATGCAGAAAGGTAACATATAACCTTGATGGAAGGGCTCATGTTGGCTAAAAGAAGTGGAGTTTTCTGGCTATTGGATGGACTGAGAGGATTTGATGTCCCAGAAAGAATAATAGGCCTACAGGAGGCCATGAGGTGTTAAGAAGGTCGTTCTGCATGGTCAGAATGCAGATACAAAGAGATGGCATGGGAGGTAATAGGAGAGAGAAATAAAACCTTGCTCTTACCCCTCCTGGACACAACACATCTGTGTTTGGAAAATAACATGTGATTCTGGTCCTAGCTGAATGTCTGCATGTGCTGGAGACCTAGATAAAAGGTAACATGACCCCATGGATAAAATAATGTACAAAGAAAGAAAACCTAAAAATCATTTGGATTATTATCTCCTAATAATGTTTAAAAGATAAAATACGTGAATATCTATGAAATTTGGATAAGAAATGAATAGGGTAACACAATGTTTCTTTATCAAATCCCAGGGATTGAATTCCAGGTGACACCCATCTAACAGGGTATTTTTAAAGTTAATTTTACTTTTATACTTTTACTAGGCTTTGTACTTCATACAAAACATCTTAATCATCTTTGTACTTCCCTGCCCCGTTTGCACCCTCCCTTACCCCCCTACCAGATTTCATGCATTCTGTCATTTATGTTAAAGCCTACTGAGTCAAGTTCTTGTGCCCAGATGTCTCTCAGTTCAAGTTCACCCACTAGGGTCTAGTCACCCTATTTAGAGTCCCTCCCTTGAAGAAGATCAACCCTCCCTCACCCAGCAATAATCAGCTACCAATAATTCTTCCTCTTAGATTGGAGCCTGCTTCCAATTTCCTCATTTTTATGCCAGATTTTTGTCTGCTTGAGTTTGCATGGGTCTTGTACATGCTGACATCATTGCTGTAGGTTCATATGAGCAGGGTCCCAGGAGCAGTAAGATTCTGTTTTCATATGGTCATGTACCTCCTCCAGTGGCTCTTAGAATCTTTCCACCTCCCCTTCCACAATGGTCCCTGAGATCTGGGTGGGTGAAGTTTAATACAGGAGTCTTATCCAAGGTTCCATACTTTGAAGACTCTTGTTTTTTATACTTTGGTCATTTGTGGCCTGTGGAGAGCGGGCGTTGGCCAAAATGGCGCTTTGGACCCTGGCCAGGTCTTATGACTATCGCCTGATTGTTGCCTGACTGCCCAGCTCATTCCCCAGCCAATAAGAGAATGCCAAACCTGAGCCCTCATTAGCATGTCCGCTGACTTCTGTATATTGCACATACCACTTACAGACCAATGAGAGACTGCCACGACGCTCACACGCTAGCAGGAGGCGGGGTTGAGAGAAGGGTATATTAGTAGGGGACACTGGAAGGGGGAGAGAGAGTTGTTGTATGAGTTGCCTGAATAAACTGCGTCTGGAAGAACAAGAGTGTGTCCTCTCCTTTTTCCTGCCGGCCGGGAACAGAGAGCGACAAGGAGAGCGACAGTGGCCTTTTGTGTTCATTGCTCTCTGTTACATGAGGGAGCACCATTTATGAGAGTTGAGAGATGTATTATTGTTCTCTCTACCCCATTGTTCCATCAGCCTTAGGTCTGTAAATATAAGTATCCATAGTATGTATTTGTCTGTAAATATAAGTATCCATACTTTGTAAATATAAGTATCCATACTTTGCACATAGTAAGAAACGACATTTGTCTAGGGATGTGACAGCCTTAGGGTTTTCTCTTAAGATCTATGACTTCTCCAGCCTTGTCTATTCAGCTGTGTTTACAGTACCACACTGTCTTCCCATTGAGTGGGCTTTAAATCCAATTAGGTAGCTGTTAATTCCCTCCAAGATAAAAGTGCCAGTACTCTTCCAATATAGTCTGCTGTACCAATCATTGTTGTGGTTATTAGGCCTTAAATCTGGGGCTGCACCATCAGTTGATGTTCTCCCTTGGCATCTTACTTAATGTTCTCCAAAACTATAAGAGCTAGCCTCCAGGGAGGAGGCTTCCAGGTCAGTTCCAGCTCCACTTGCTCCAAGTCCTCCGTCTGAAGTATGTACTGTCTTCAGCAATAAGGGCTTACCTTCAAGTTCTGGGAGGCAATCAAGGGCTGTGTCAAATAGTCTGTGTAATTTGGGGAGTCCCTTGAACTAATCTGGCCAACAACTCAAAAAAAGGGCAGGAGTCCATATGTATAGCTCAAGACTAAATAACAAGAAATAGTGCCTGTGATGGCTAATCCTGGGTGTCAACTTGACTGGACTAAGGAACAAATAAGAGAAAAAGGATCTTCGGATTGGACTACCTCAACCCGGATGGCCCACCCCAAATGTGGGCATTACCTTCTGCTGGTAGGCAGTATTAAAGACCATGCCAGAGGGATCTGGTCCCTTTTTTCCTCTCTCTCACTGGTGAGTTTGTCTTGCTGCTGTGATAAACCCTATGGATCCCAGCGTGTACTGAGACCGGCAGATCTCCTGGAATCCATCAGGCCTTCAGCACCAGATTGGGACTACTGAGACATCCAGCCTTGCGGACTGAGCAGTTCCCTGGATTCTCAGCCTCTTCAGTGTGGTGCAGCTACTGTTGGACTCCTTGAACTCTGTCACGTGAGTAAATCAATAAATTGTATATAGCTATATATTCGTCCTGTTGCTTCTGTATCTTTAGAGAACCCTGACTAATACAGTGCCAGACAGGAACAACAGGGAATTTTAGGAACTTGATAGGAATCCCATCAATTATAAATGTCTTCTAAACTGAGCAACCAAAGGAGTCTCTGAGATACTTGTTAAAAGCAAAGATTCCCCTGACCTCATTCTACCTGCTCGCCATTCCACCTCAGTCTCCTACCAGGAGATAGCCTGGGATTTGTACTTTAATAAATGTCCTAGATACTTCTTATGCTTTGGAGAACTTGAGAAACACTATTCTAAGATCATAAGCTGGAAGTTCTAGGGTCAATGGCATTAGCTACAAGAAGGATCACTCAGCAACTGTGCGTGACTCGTGCAGTACTCCCAACGAGCCTGAAGCTCCTTGAATGGTAGCACTCAGCAAATAAATGGACTATCACATCGTAGAAGGGATTAGTCCAGACCCTATTAGTCTCCCTAGCCTCACCAGGCTATAAAAGCCCCAAAGAGTCATGCAACTTTAATATTTGACTGTGCATCTCAGCATTATAAGGACTTCTGTCAAACTGCAGCCTCCTTCAGAATTACTCCCTCTTGTTTCTTCCCCCAGAAACAAGTCCATTCAAGGTCTTTCTTTCATGAATCATCGGGGAGAGTCAGTCATGATTAGACACACCTGTAATCTCAGCTCTCAGGAGGCTGAGGCAGGAAGATAATGAATTCAGGGTCAGCCTGGGAAACAGTAAGAGTTTGTCTCAAAATTTAAAATTAATAATAGTAATAATAATTTTTAAATCATGGAGGTTTAGAAAACATTTATATTTGATGGGATTCCTATCAAATTCCTAAAATTCACTGTTATTCCTGTATTGCACTATTTCTTGTTATTTAGCCTTGAGCTATGCATATGGCAATCCATAGCTATTCAAGAGAGTTAGTACATGGTAGCTACAACTCCTGCTGCTCACTGTCCCCTTCCCATGTTCAATGCCTTCTATAAACTCCCCTGCCCACTTAGGCTCTCTCCACCACAAACAGCCAGAAAAAGGGCCTGGGACTTGTGGCACATTCCCCTTCCTACCTTTAACTTACCCAGGACTTTCTGTTATAAGGAACCCCCTTTAAAAGATACAGTTCTCAGGCTGGAGAGATGGCCTACCAGTTAAGAGTGCCGACTGCTCTTGCAGAGGACCCGGATTCGACCCCCAGCACCCACGTGGCTGCTGAGAACCGTCTTTAACTCCAGTTCCAGGGGAATCCGACACCCTCTTCTGACCTCCAAGGCATTGCACGACACGAGTGCACAGACCTACATGCAGACAGTACATTCATACACATAAAAAATAAATAAAATTTAAAAAGATACACAGTTCTCACCTGCTTGTCAAATAATAGATTTTTACATTCACAACTATCATTTTAGATAGCAACTCCAAGAACATCAAATAAAGAACTTTAAAAAACTTATCTAGAATAGAAATTGTCTTGCCAAATTTCAGCTTGATGGCATTTGAAATGCTTAAAGTCAGACTCAATAAAATTATGGGACTTTAGCATCCTAAGAACCATTACGAGTTCCAAAGAAGGAAAATGCTTTTCCTGAGATTTGCATAAGTCACCAACATCTGGAAACCATATGCAGCTTAATGAGTGTGGTGCATAGATGCTTCAAAAATGCACTTGCATTTCAATAGTTTATAATTAGTGGATGTATTCTAAGTAAGAACCCAAGAAACTAGATCAGAAGCCCAACTGTCTCACAAACCCATACAAAACTCCCAAGGTTTACATTGAGGATAAGATTTTTATTGATTTGAAAATAAAATTTTAGTCCTTTTTGGTCATTTTGCTATTGCTAAAATCTTCAACAAAGACAGAAGAAAGGTCACAAATCACTCAATGGCAGATGGTTATTCACTACATAGTAGCATCCAACCTCTAAAATGTCTAGAAGTGAAGAAACTTTTCTGGATGACATGGAGACATATCAAGCCCTGTGGAAAAAAAAATGTATATGCTGAACAAATGCAACAACCACGGAAATCATGTTTATAACTTAATAAAGAGCCAGGCCAGTGATTCTACAGAACTTGGAATTTTATGAAGCTCATACTGAGGAAAGAAGCCATCACTAAAGAGAAACTCCTGAGCAGATGCATTTTGCCCTATGCCTTTAATCATGGAATTCGTCCTTTAGATCCTTGCCCAAATATGGGCTATGCTCACTCCATCACTTCTATTTCCCCATGTGGGTAAAGGCTGGCCTTTTGGAGATGTGGACCCTTACTTAGAAAAAAGGATAGTTTCTCTAGGGAAAGTGCCAACCCAGTACACAGATATGGACCTCTTTTCATTATTTAATATTTTGTATTACAAGACCCTTTCTTTTTTTTAATTTTATTTATTTTTGTCTGTGTATGAATGTACTGTCTGCATGTAGGTTTGTGCACCCGTGTCGTGCAATGCCGTGGAGGTCAGAAGAGGGTCTCAGATTCCCCTGGAACTGGAGTTCTCCTGGGATTGGTGTTACAGACGGTTCTCAGCCGCCATGTGGGTGCTGGGGATCGAACCTGGCTCCTCTGCAAGAGCAGTCGGTGCTTTTAACCGCTAGGCTATCTCTCCAGCCCCTACAAGACCCTTTCAAAGTAACTTGTGACCCGACATACTTGTTCATATGGCATGTTCGTAGACCCTAGACACACAACAATGTTAGTTCCTTATTTCCTCTTCAACCCACTGAATAATAGAGCTTAGTGCTGAAATGCTTCTTTCAATTAAACTTGTACTAGATCTAAAGTTCTGCCTTGTACACTTATTACAATGGGAACAACATCAGGAACAATACCACTGCTGGTGGCCTGGCTACCCAGACATAAGGGGGAGAATTCTTTATAACAAGTTTCAAATTGAATCTTTGTCTGAGTGGATTCAACTCCTTTGAATGAGACAGAATCAGACATCAAAATTCAATAAAAGGAACCTCTGAAAACTCAGTAGTTGTGAAATATTTAACAAAAGCCAAGTATTGAATTTGGCCTTGGAATTCAGCTCCTAATGTGACCTGTTGGAGGTGAAGTAGAATGCCAAGTCTCTGAGTCAGACCACAGAAGGCAGACATGAGATTGGCTTCTTGTGGACATGAGAAAAAGGCAAATAGCCTGGTGAGGTTTTCATTTTCAGACTCATCCCATTGGATTGTCCTACAGATTCTAATGCTGAATAAGTAAGATGCACCAAGGGTCTACAGACCAATGTCTACAAAGATGAAACAAACATATAGTTTGGATTTACTTCTGTGTAAACTTCATAGATATTTAAATATAAATAGTATTTTTAAAATGATCTTTTCAAGGAACCTAACCTCTAAAATTGCCAAATTTAGCATATAAGAAGAGAAAATCTTCAATGTGACAGCAGTGATACATTTTTCAGGGTGTAGTTCACAGCAATAGCTTAGTTGTTAATGTATAGCTCAAAAAATTTTAAACTTTAAATTTTCTAAACCAAATATATAAGGTTAAGGGCTATGCTAATTAGCTTAATTTAAACATTGAACTTTTTATATCATGGTGTCACTTTTACTCCAAATATATAAAATTATAATTTGTCAGTTTATAATAAAATTTCTAAAGGAAAAAATTACAGCAAAATATACAGAATATTAGTTAAATTCAAGTTTGATGTGAATGACTATTACTTTGTGTAAGAACATTCTATGTAATACCTGAAACATGCTTATATTAAAATATATATTCATTTTTATCTGGAATTCAAATTGAACTGGGCATCTTATAATCTAGTAATTCTATCAGCTCTCCACTATAGTCTGCACTTGAATCTGTAGATAAGGAACTGAATTTGAACTAATTCATCTGCAGGCTATCACTTACAGACAATGACTGTTCAAATGACAGAGGTAGATCTCACACACAGGAAAAGCCCCAGTGATCCTCTAGCCTGAGACAGAGGGTACTGTGTTGTGGTTAAGCATTTGCCTTTGTTAAATCTCCTTGAGTTAATATAATGTAAAACCATTGTATTTTGTAGTAGCCTATGCAAAACCAAAAGAAAGTCACCTCTGTAGGGTTTTCTTGCATTTCTAATAAGACTGCTCTAACTAGTGGTTAAATACACACATCTGCTTGTTTAACAAAAGGAAAAAGGAAGTTGATGTGGACTTTTACTGAGAAGTGGGTGAATTTGGGGTGGTCTCATTTCTTGTGCGGGGCTTGATATGTCTATGTAACTGCGTTTAAAGGTTTTACTCCTTACAAAAGGGTAAACCTCAGAAAGACTGACTACACCAGAAACTGATCAAACTTTTTTTTTTTTTTTTGGTCTTTTTGAGACAGGGTCTCCCTGTAGCCCCAGCTGCCCTGGAACTCACTCTGTAGATCAGGCCGGCCTTGAACTCACAAAGATCCACCTGCCTCTGCCTCCCAAGTGCTAGGATTAAAGGCGAGCGCCACCACGACCGGCGATCAAACTTTTTTTTTAAGTCAGCAATGAAGACACTAAAATCAAAAATAATTTTACCTGATACAGAATATTGATCTTTTTAGAAATAGGTACATGAAACAACTCTGGCTAAGCATTTGTTTAAATTTAAACAGTAGTTTATAGTAAAATGCCAAGATGACCAAGATAGGATTCTCATATACAATTCACTTCCAACTTGCATGGGTCATCATTGAGGAAATTGTTTGGTATCTGTTATATTTCTTGTGTTTTCTGAGTTGTTTTGTTTTAATGTTCACAGAACCCTATTATTTTCATTATACATCATGAAGTCAGAAACTGTTTCTAAAACAACCTAAAGTTAACATCTTTGCTGTAGAATTAGGCCCCGTGTATTCATCTGGAAGCATATAAACCTCCCCTGAGTATTCTCCTCAAAGCCTGTCCACCCTCACTCATAACAAGTGCCTAGGAGTTCTTTGGGTTTGCCTAGAAAAGATTCTTGTGTTGTGTATAACACAGATATGTTAACATCTTAGCTCGGGTTTCATCAGATCAGAATTAAAGCGAATGGTTTAAATGTCAGAAAATGATAATCAGCCTCTGGCTTGGCTTGAAGCTCAAGGACTTCCCATGGGTGATGGCTTTTTTTTTTCCACCCAGAAAGGATCTCAGTGCATCCTCCAGAGAAAAGACACAGATTCCCCAATCCATTCAAGTCTCAAGCAGAGTCTCCCACAAAAGCAGACGATGTCCTGCCCCTCTGCTAATACCATTCTGTCAATGAAATAAAAACATTCCTTTTTTCTGTAATAGTCCAATTCTAAGTAAAATGATGTATAAATATTAAAGGTAAGTTACACTGATATAGTAATGACAAAGCCAAGCTCACAGCTCTAACTTCTAAACACATCTGTTGGCATACTACAGAGAAAAAAACAGGGATACCTAATACTGATGCCTTAATAAGAGACAAGGTTCACAAAGTAGACACTAGCACACACTTGTTACTTAACCACCTCAACACACCAGAGTTTACCAATAGGGACCTTATTTTACAAATGAAGAAACTGACTTCCCTAAGGTTATATAACTAGGAAGCAATATCACTGATTTTAACCCAGATCTGATGCATTCTAAAGGCTATTTTATTTTATTTTAGGGGGGTCTTTTTGAGACAGGGTCTCCCTTTAGTCCCAGAGGGCCTGGAGCTCGATATGTAGACCAGGCTGGCCTTGAACTCACAGAGATCCACCTACCTCTGCCTCCTGAGTGCTGGGATTAAAGGTGTGTGCCACCATGCCTGGCAAGGCTGAGTTCTTACTAAGGCACCATGAACTCCCAACACCATCTCTCCTCCCAAGTACCCCAAGAGCAGATGGCTTACAGCAGGCTGTCCCTGCTAGTCATTCAGTGCACATATCTAAGACTAGACTCAGTGTTTTTTTTTTTTTTTTTTTTTTTTTTTTCTGAAGAGCAACAGACAATCCTGTTCTTTTATGTAATGAGAAATGCCAAAGTCAGGACAAATCAACTGTCTTTAAAAACTGCAAGGGGGCAAATGTGATCTCACTGGTACAGAAGTAGTTAGATATTTCATTCTTTCTTTCATTGCTATGTTTGCATTTTTGTTCTCTGGGTTTTTCTTCCTTGCTTGCTGAAACATCAAGGTTAATTTCTCAGTCAGATTCCAGTTTCCCAAATGACCTTTATCCCAATTACCCCTCCATGCAACACCTGTTTCACAAAATTAACCTTCAAAATGCTCCTGAAATGGGACTTTCTCCACAGATCTCTATCCTCCAGATAACAAATGTCTCCATTCACTTTTCACTCATGTCTATAGTTAAGCAAGTTGATTACAAAGTTAATCTGAGACAACAAACAACAATAACATCCAGGAAAACACAGAGCAGTGGCGGGCTAGCTAACTCCACCAGCAGCATACAAATATCAAAACAGCGTAGTTTGCTATGCTAATAAGCAGAACAATAAAACTCTTTAAAAGCCTGAAGTAGATTCAATTGCATATGGAAATTTAGTATTTAATAAACATTCGAATTTAGTATTTAATAAATATTTCAGATCACTGAGGGATAAGTTGATGTTTTACTATGTAACATTGATTACCTGGAGGTTTATTCATCAGAAAGCTAAAATGGAATACATTCCTCTGATCACATATCAGAATATGTTCCAAGTGGATAAGAGATTTTGTTTTTAATATTTTGTTATTTTTCATGTGTATGAGTATATTGGTTGCATGTGTGTGAATACACTCATATTGTACAATGCCCACAGAGATCAGCAGAGGGTGTCAGATTCTTCTGAAGCTGGAGTTAAGGGTGGTTGTTAGCCAATATTTGGGTGCTGAGAATTGAACCCAGGTCCTGTACAAAAGCAGACAGTGCTCTTAACCACTGAGCCATCTGTGCAGCACAAGATTTTATATTTTTAAATCAAACTGTACAAGAATTAGAGGAAAATGGATGATTCCTTCATAATGTGGGTGGTTTTGTTTAGTAAGTTTTTATGTTACACACAGACACAGACAGACAGATAGACACACACACACTTACTTTTCCAACTTGGCTAACAGTATCATACAAAAATAAAGATACAGGGGCTGGAGAGAGGGCCCAGTGGTTAAGAGCGTTGACTGCTCTTGCAGAGAACCTCGGTTCGATCCCCAGCACCCAAATGGCAGCTGAAAACCATCTTTAACTCCAGTTTCAGGGGAATCCGACACCCTCTTCTGACCTCCGAGGCATTGCACGACATGGGTGCACAAACCTACATGCAGACAGTACATTCATACACATAAAAAATAATAAATAATTAAAAAAATATACAAAGAAGAAAAAATAGCAACTTATTTCATAGAGAGTTGACATCCTTATTTTATTTTTTTTTTTACTTGTTCAGCAAAAAAAAATTTAATTAGAATTATGGACATACAACATGCTATTTTCCTATACTTTACTTGTCCTCTTAATGTTTATTTAAACCAAATGTAAATGTTTACTATTTGCACATAGTTATAGCCACAAAGATTTTAATATTATTTGTTTATTGATACACAGAACCTTGATATGCAGCCCAGGATGGCCTAGAACTTGCCAGCCTCTGCCTCAGCCTTCAGACTGCTGAGATTGCAAGCATGGGCTATCATAGGCACAACTCAAACTGGATTTTTTAAAATAGTTTTTAAAATTTTATTTATTTATTTTTGTATGTTTATGAATGTACTGTCTGCATGTAGGTTTGTGCACCCGTGATGTGCAATGCCACGGAGGTCAGAAGAGGGCGTCGGATTCCCCTGGAACTGGAGTTAAAGACCACTCTCAGCCACTACATGGGTGCTGGGGATGGACCCCAGGTCCTCTGCAAGAGCAGTCGGTACTCTTAACCACTAGGCTATCTCTCCAGCCCCTGGATTCTTTTTTTTAATGTGTGTGAATGTATTCCCTGCATGTCACGCAATGCCCACAGAAGTCAGAAAAAGGCGTTGGATTCTCATTGGATCCCCCTGGAACTAGAGTTACAGATAGTTGTTGGCCACCATGTGGGTGCTGGAAATCTAACCCAGGTTCTTGGCAAGAGCAGCTAGTGCTCTTAACCACTGAGCCATCTCTCCAGCCTGCTGAGGTTTTGTTGTTGTTGCTGTTGTCGTTGTTGTTTTTGAGGTACAGTCTTGTTATGTAGTCTTGGCTGGCCTTGAATTCATATGTAGACCAAGCAGAAATCTGCCTGCCTCTGCCTCAACATTCTTATTTTAAAACACATGCATGTATTTATAAATTATATACATACATTGTGTATGTGCACACAAAATACAGATAGAGGGAGAGAGAGAGATAGAGAAAGAAGATGAAGAAGAAGAAGAAGAAGAAGAAGAAGGAAGAGGAGGAGAAAAAGAAGGAGGAGGAGGAGGAGGAGGAGGAGGAGGAGGAGGAGGAGGAAAATATTGAATAAGATAACAGGAAAACAGGCTAGCAAAAGAAAGGCAAGTCATCCTTAGCCATCTGGAAATGGAAAGGTATGTAAACTCAGAATAAGGGAAAGGAAAATTCTAAGTGTGATGAGAAAAGAACTTATTGCCTTTTCACTTTAAACTACCTAGAAAATGGAACAAACATGAAACAACTTTTTCTCAGACATTAGCCAACAAGCTGCACATGAAGGTGTTCCTAGACAGGAAAAAAACAACAAAAACAAAACAAAACAAAACAAAACAAAAAAACTAGGAGATTTGCCTGGAGGCACTTAGTAGGGGGTTTATGAGAAGGGAGAACCAGGTAAAGAGGTAGTCTCTCCAAGCTAAAGAGACAGACTGAAAGTCAGGGAGGTAAGGCAGCAAGAATTTGTGGTGCATTGTAGGAGAGTTTTCAGTTTTATGCGGGGATTCCCTTAAGTCTTTAGCTGTTAACAAATACTAAAATACACATGAAGGTGGTGGAAAATTGATACCAACAGCTTCTAGAGCCTCAAAAGACTATGAGATTCAAATCACCAAGACAACATACACAGCATTCCCATCATCCAAGCATGAGTTCCAGTGTTTCATTGTGGTTACTTTGTATTTTGACAATCTTACTAGAGTAGATATCTTTCACAGGCTCATTCACTAATTTTTTTATGAAGACATTAGGGATTGATTGCTACACGCATCGGTTTAAGGAATATAGTTACACAATTATATACATTTCTATAAACCCAAATACTATACACTTAAAATTACATTTGTTATATGCAAATTATATAACAATAAAATTAATTTTTTAATTAGACTAATAGTATTTTTAGCTATAAGATAAATAAAAACCAAAACATTAGGACCCAATTTCTTTTTTTTTCCCCCAAAGCCAATTTTTATTGAAGCTTTGTGCATTTAGGATCAAATTTCTTTTTTTTTAGGACCCAAGTTCTTAAACTATGATCATGACCCTACATGGGGTTCCATTGCTGAATGTGATAGTCATAAAAATTGCAGCAATAGGAAAAGGTTTCTCAATGTACAACAACCAAAAATTAATTCAGAATGAAATGCATAATGAGGCCAAGATGTTCTGGCGAAGATGCAACTCAACTGTGTTCCATCACCAGACTTCAATGTTTTTATTTTTCTTATGATTCATTCTGAGTAAATGTTTGGCTTATATATCTACTTCATAGGCCTATGTATCTGAGGTCATATAAAAGTTTTTAAAGTGAAAAGCGGTCTCAGGTGGAAAAGTTGAAGAAATTCTGAGTTAGAAAACATAGTTTGTTAGTGAGGCTCTTGGGAGAACAGACACTCTAATATAATACATTACAAATATTAATGCGAAATTGGATGATTATAGGGAATTTGTTAGCAAAATACACATGAATCTACCCTTTAACTCATATACCTCATATCTAGATATCTATTCCAAGAGTATATTAGCAAAAATATGCATACATAGATAAGCTGTAGATGTAGGACAATGGTGGAGCACTTGCCTCACATGGGTAAGGCCCTGGCTTCAATCCCTAGCACCTCATAAAAGAAAAAGAAACATGAAAACAAACAAAAGGCAGACAGAGCTAGGCACAATGACACAGAGTTGTGGTTCCAGATACACAGGAGGCTGAGGCAGGAGGATGACCTCAGCTAGGAGTCATGGGAGCCTGGGCAATATAAGGAAACCTTGTCTGAAAAAATACAGAGAGATGGATCCATAGATACACGTAAGCTTTTCAGTAAAGAATTATTTGTTCTATAAATGCAGAAGTGTGAAGAGACACTGAGAGATTATAGTGTGGTAAGGACAGAGACACAGGCTATGCTGCCCTGAATATGCTTGATTTTCATTTATATACATAAACATAATAAATAAACAAATAAATAAATAGGAACATTTATCAGGACCAGGACCTGGAGCAGGAAGAAGAAAGAAGTACATGGACCATGAAGAGATATGTAAAATAAAGTGGAAGACAGAAACAGGATCCTCATTCTAAGAGGAAGAATAGTCAGCAAGCAGTAAGACAGGAGTGGTGCGGGTCTGAAGCCAGTGGAAGAACAGGTAAGTGGAGACAAGAGGATGAATGCTTGGGTCAGTGCATGGGAACAACTGACATACCTGATAACACGGGGATGGAGAAGAACAAGTAGCTGAAAATCATTCAATTCAAATGATATTTAGTGAGCATCTGTGAGCCTGACATGGTCTCAAGGACTTGGCAGACGAATGGTATAAATGATCATTGAGGGGCTAGAGAGATGGCCTAGCGGTTAAGAGCACCAACTGCTCTTGCAGAGGACCCGGGTTTGATCTCAGCCACCCACATGGTGGCTGAGAACCGTCTTTAACTCCAGTTCCAGGGAAATCCAATGCCCTCTTCTGACCTCCGAGGCATTGCACGACATGGGTGCACAAACCTACATGCAGACAGTACATTCATACACATAAAAAATAAATTAAATTAAATAAATAAATAAGTAAATAAATGATCATCGAAAGAATTGACTATAATGTATATGTATCTCACAATGGAAATCCACATAAAAGTTCTAGGTGAACATAAAGGTGCAGCTGGTGATGTCACTGAGCTGGGGGATGATGTAAGAACATCATCAGCTGTTCTACCTGTTCAGAAAGAACAGGTAGAATTGAGATGTTTGTGGGTTTCCAGCTGAACAGAGTCAACAGAAAGCTAAACACAGAAGTGCAGAGTGCCTGTCAGCAAACTGGCAGCAGCTCACAAAATAAATGGATTAGTTAGGTTTGTTGGAAGACAATAAAATTCCAACTTTACATTTAATTCTTTAAATATAGTTTGTTGGCATCTTAACAAGCTTAAGTTTTTAATTTAAATTTTCTGAGTGCTAAATATATTCCAATTTGATGCTACTATAAAGATTTTTGGAAATCATCTGATCCTAACATCAAATCCCCTGATGTACCATTTAAGTGCACCATTTAAGATAGATTAAAACAATTTATTTGTAAATGCGTGTCTCAGGGCACTTATCAGTGTAGCAATACTTATGATAGCCTACTGATCATGGCTACCTTCCATAAGAATAAATATTATTTCAAAGACGGAGATGTAATAAATCTTTTTAAAGGGCCATGTAATGAGAGGCAGCAGACGCAGCTTTGTTGATACAACTGAGTGGAAGTAACTTGCCAAATAAATCATATTTCTTGGTAAAATTTTGTACTCAATTTCTGAATGCCTGGTTTGAGAATTTATAGCTTTCTTAAAAACTCTGGGAAATTGTGGAACTCTGGCTAAAGTTCATTTATCAATCGGTCCAAATACACGCGATACAGCAGAGACTGAGATGCATTTACAGCATTTGCTCCATATGGTTACACTGTAAAATGCAGTTTTCAACATCAGTTGGCATCAAGTGCTCAATAAGTAAAACATGCCATATGGCATTAAGTTCATACAATAGAAACAAACAGGGACAACACGCTATGCTATTTAATCACCATTTACAGTCATTTTCTTGGGTTGAAAAACATATCCAATAATGTCATATACATGTATATAATTTAAAGGAGTCTATATTATTGGATATTTGCATACTAAGTTCTTAAATTTATCTGAAAGTTCAAAATATCTTAGTGATAGACCATTTTCAGTTCTGTACAGTTTGGACAGTTATGTAGTTAGAAGGTTAACATTCTCATAAATAACCTCACTAACCTGAAAAATGAACTAAAGTTGAGTGATGGTGTGTATGTGTGTGTGTGGGAAGGGGGAGTTATTTAAGTACCACCTCACAAAGATAGGAAATAGAAGACTGCCTCAAGACCTCATCCCAGGGAACATGAGCTTTTGTTTTTATCTAAGCAATGTGCATGATACATACATGACTAAACATAATCCAATATGATTTGTGTTGCTATGGCTCTCCAAAGAACAAATCTGTAAAATTACAGCATGTGAAAGCTTAACACAGTGATATAAAATGGCAGTGGCACGGTTCATATCTTAAACTGACAGACTGATGGTGATTATTGCAAGGACAATGCCCTGCATATGTCAAACGATTTGCAAATAATTTATGTCACCTTCCCCTCCATTATTGTTTTTGCAGAGGACATAAACTGTGTCACCAATATTAAACTGTCTGCAAAAAGAGCCGAGCTCAGCTTTCTCCTCACTGAGAACGCAGAGCCATCTGCACCCAGACAAACATGCATATGGCCATCATTTGTCCAACATCTTACACAGTGTGAAGGTTTTTTACTTGAAATGCCAACCTGTGTGGCAGATGATGTATGTGTTTCCTCAGTCCTGTGATTACCAGGCCCGCGCCGCTGTGCAGCGCTCTCACCTCATCAGTTCCACAAGCCGTGCTCTTAGGTGTGTGAAGCATTTGCAGCAATATGGCTTCTGACACGCAGGGAGGTGGAGGCGTTCCGGTGTGAATATCTGACTCCAGATTTTGTTCCAATCAGGGTCAAAGTCTGACCCACAGAAATTAGTGTGAGTAGAGATTTAGGACTGGAAAACAGCAATTTGAAAACTGGAATGAATATATTTTGATAAAAGGGAAAGCTTGTCCCTGCTTGACTACTGTGCCAAATGCCTTAGAAACAAACTGCATTTTGTTCTTTTGGAAGAGAATGTGGTGCAGACCATATTTGTTATCACCAGTTGTAAACAGAAAAGGTTATTACTGCAACTAGCAGATGTAATTCATTTTAGGGATTTGCTATCACTACAGACCTAGGAATGTTCATTCCTAAAAAGTGCCATGATGGCCAGGCGTGGTGGCGCACGCCTTTAATCCTAGCACTTGGGAGGCAGAGGCAGGTAGATCTTTGTGAGTTCAAGGCCAGCCTGGTCTACAGAGTGAGTTCCAGGACAGCTGGGGCTACAGGGAGACCCTGTCTCAAAAAAAAAAAAAAAAAAAAAAAAAAAAAAAGTGCCATGATGACGCAGCTCCTCTGCAGATGGGTATAGTGCTAGGAACGCTTCTGCGGGATTTTCTGATATATGTACACACACTTGTGTGTGCATGTGCACATACAAAATGTAAGAGTAAAACATTAGGAGGCTAGCGAGATGGCTCAGGGAGTAAACCACTTGTTGCCAAGCTTTCAAACCCTGGTACCCACACAGAACCAACTCCTGCGTGCCATCCTCTGGCCTCCACATGGGTACTATGGCATGCCTCACATGGAATAAATAAATCATAAATGTTCATTTTTTAACATTTACATAGCAATTTTAAATTTTATTTTTATAGTGATTTTTAAAGAGCTCTCAAAAATTCAGACATTCAATCCAGGTGGAGCACAGTATTTTTTTATTATTTTATTTTATGTGTATGAGTGCACTAAATGGGTGCACCAAACTTTACCACAGTGGGGGAAGGAAAAGTAGAGGTTAACTGAGAATTTTAAAGATTGTCACAAAGGAATCTGTTTAAACAAACATGAAATAGCTTTCACAAATACATTCTGATGGGTGAAGTGTACATTTATCAGAAACATATGGATTAATTTTCCTATAAAATTCTCATGAAACGGAAATATTTCCCCAGTGATAAAGATGTATGATGTCTAATTCTCATCCTCTGCCACTGACCATATCCAGATGAAAAATGTTTCCAAATATGGATTTTGGAGGTTTCTCTAAATCTCTCATTTTAATTTAAAAAATAATTTCTAAAACAAAATCCTACTTACCCAGCTCCCAACACAGTGAACACTGCTGAATAAAAACTCCTTCCTGTGCCCACCTAACAGCACACACCTTTAACCCAGCACTCAGGAGGCAGAAGTGGGCAGATCTCTGTGGGTTCAAGGCCAGTCTAGTCTACATACCAAGTTCAGGCCAGTCAGTGCTACATAGCAAGACCCTGTCTCAAACCTTCCCCCACCAAAAAGACTCATGGTTGTTCAAGATCCTTAGAATGGTAGTTAAGTGCTCAGTTCTAAAAAGCATATTTATATTAGTGCTCTAAAGCTCAAGGAACAATGCAGAAGAGAGAACAGAAAGAATGCCAGAGCCGGAAGCTGGAGAGAGGTTAGATGATCATCAAGACACAGTTAAATGCGATCCCCAAAGACGCGGCTACTGCAAACATGATCTCATAACAGTGCAGTTGCCTGCATTGGCCCTGAACAAGACTGGGCCTGTCAACAGCCAATCAAGGATCCCAGAGGGGCTCATGGGGCCCTATTCCTCTTTGCTGAACTATTGACAACTGATGGGTCTAGAACAGGGACAGTGAATTGTGCCCGAAACAGTGAGTTCACCAGGTTCCAATGAGTATCTCCAAATCCACGGTCACACAGATTGTTTGGGTTAAAAATCAAAAGGTCACAAAACAAAACAAAAAAGGCATAAATGTGGGAAAGGACCTGTGGTGGGAGGGTTGAAAGGGTTAAGAAGGAAATAAAAGTGGTGGTGAGAGTAAAGAACACACACTATATACAAGTACAAAATTGTTAAAAAGAAAATTTAATCAATATATAAAAAACCCCTATGTGTGGGTAGAGTGCCTGCCTGGCATGCATGAGCTCGGAGTTCAATTGATTATATATGTATATATATATACATATATATATATATGTCATACCTATATTACCATTATGTCATCTGAAAATAAACTGTGTTATTTCCAAATCATATTTTGTGATTCACATTTTCCCTTTTAATTTTATATTACTCTAAAATATGCATAGAA
>VZQC01013287.1:1418443-1478821 GCA_009823505.1 Rhizomys pruinosus | reverse complement strand
ACAGGGAGACACTGTCTCAAAAAGACAAAAAAAAAAAAACAAAAACAAAACAAAACACCTAAGTTCTTGGGTATTAAAGATCCCTTACATTGGAGAAGATTCTTTGGGAAATTTATTAGACTGTGAAAATTAATGCTGTTTAAATACTGGACAATTCCAGTTGCATGACTAACCCAACACATCCAAAACCTGTCCCTAGTTCTTAATCTCTCATAAATGCCCTTTACTTTTCTGACATTGAGGCTCCAGGCATTATTTTTCTTCACCACAACAAATGAGCTATCCATTCTGTTAGCTTTTCTTTCTAAATTGTTTTAGACCTGGCTCCTCTCTTTCTTTCTATTTTGCAATCTTCCTAATCCTGGTACTTATACAAACTTAATAGAACGACCTCTCAATTTTGTCTCCTCAATACAGGAAGCATAGTATATACCACCTCCTGCTGACTCTTGCTCAATAGTCAATTGAATCATCATAGTCTTTTCTCCAATAAAAACAACACTTTAGTCTTCTAGAGTGCTTCATTGTCTACAAAACACTTCCACATTAATTTTCTTGACTTACACAAACTGGCGAAGTCCTGTATTGGTTATTTTTCCGTTGTTGTGATAAAATACCATGACCAAAGCAATTTATGGAAGAGTTAATGTTGATTCCGGGTTCCAGAGAGACAGTCCATAATGACAAGGGGTGCACGGCTGCAGTCAACTGGAGCCAGAAGCTGAGATCACATCTCAACCACACTCAGGAAGCAGAGAGGGAACTAGAAAGAGGGGTGAGGCTGTAAACTCTCAAAGTTAGCCTTCATTGACACACTTCCTCCAGAAGGTTCCACCTCCTAGAAGTTCTATAACTTCTTCGAACAGCACCACCAAGTGGGGATCAAATGTTCAAATAAATGAGCCATTGGGGGACGGTGCTCAGTCAGACCACCACGGGTGGGCAGAACCAGGGCTGGATGTCCGTGACTAATTCTCATTATGAATAGATAACACATTTTCTTTACCTATTCATTCTTTGCCAATTCTGTGACTTGATTCTCTAATTTGCCTGTGGTGAATTGTGTTGTGATAAACACAGCTGTGAAGCAAATGAGGACGCTCAGGCTTGGAGAGGAAGCAAGCTGTCTGAGACCATAGGCATGCAGCTGCCAAGTAAAGCCAGGGTCAGGTTCAAGTCTTCTGACTGCAAATCCGGGGCGACTTCCATGCACAGTACATCTAAAATGCATGTGTGTTGCCTAAGTGTCAGAACTGCTTAAATGCCCTCAAAGCCCTCTGTAGAGTTCAGATTTACACTTCTGACTTCATTTTCATCTTCTGTAACCACTTCACAGAAACATTAATAACCACCTTTATTTAGGAACTGCCCACAAACATGAATTTGAGGCACTTTTTGTTTCAAATTGTAAACTTATCTAAGTCTTCCTCTACTCAGCTTACTTTCTCCATGAAGTTTTCTACAGTCATTCTACTAAACATCACTAATTTAAAGAGGTTTAAGAAGCAGCATCCATTTCTGAAGACTATCTACGGCCTATATCCTACATTGTGGCCTTTTGGCAGTCTCACGCAATTTTTTAAGCATATTCATCTTTTTAAAATGTATTTTTATTTATTCAGTCTTTTATTTATTGGTGCTCAGGACCAAAACCAGGGTCAAGGGTATGTTAGGTGAATGCTCTACCACTGAGCTACACCCCCAGAGTTATCTCACAGATATCGACTGTAGCTTCTAGAGAATAGAAGCTATCTGGCTTTGCTTGCCCTTCAGAATCTAACAAATGTAATAAACTTATTTGCATTAGATCATTTTGGTTGAGGGTTTTTTTCCTAGCTTATTAGCATATACTAATTATATAAAACAATGGGTTTGTGACATTTTCAAACTTCCATCAGAACAGACCTCCTCTCTTAATCACTCCCCCCACCCACATCCTTTCCTCTGTCCTATCTACTTCATCTCTTTTTTCTTCCCTCTCTCTATTCCACATATTTGTCTGACTCTGCTTATTTTGCATTAACAGAATGATCTCCAGTTTTGTCCATTGTCCTGCAAACAACATGACCTTGTCCTTATTTATGGCTAAATAATCCTCCATTATATATATTTGCCACATTTTCTTTACCCATTAATCACTGCTGATCCTATAATTTGATTCTATAATCTGGGTATTGTGAATAGTTTTGTGATAAACACAGCTGTGTAGGTATTGCTACTGTATCCTGACTTGGATTCCTTCAGGAAGATACCCAGGAAAGGTATAACATGGTAGTTCTATGTTTAGTTTTTTAGAGGGTTGGTTCGTTTGTTTTGGTATTTTTGTTATTATTTTTCTTTTTTAGTGGGTAGCTTTTATATTTGTAATTTCCATATGGGGATTATAAACCAAATATAGATATCCAGACTATCCTTACATTAAAGATGCTTTCAGTCTGATATAGTTTCTAAATGTTAGTTACTTTAAGTACTACATATAATCCTTCTTATTAACATTGTCAAAGGGGCTTAAAATAAAGTCACTATTTTTCCTGGACTATTCAGAAGTCAAGTTTTTATTTGACACTGTATCTTGATTAGATATACATGGTGCTGGTGTTCTCTAACTCCTATTAGAAAACCACATGAGCTGGGCGTGGTGGTGCAGGCAGGCAGATCTTTGTGAGTTCAAGGCCACCCTGGTCTACAGAGTGAGTTCCAGGTCAGCTGGGGTTACAGGGAGACCCTGTCTTGAAAAGACCAAAAAAAAAAAAAAAAAAAAAAAAAAAAAAAAAAAAAAAAAAAAAAAAAAAAAAAAAAAAAAAGAAAACCACATGAATCAGAAATGAAATTAACAGTAATTATCAAATATATTATAAAGCCTTGACAATATACCAAGTTAAAAGGGCACACTTTATTTCTATATCTATATTATATATAAATTATAATTTCTAATGCAACAATAAAATTCAATTTGCCATTCAGGGTCATTTTCTTCTACTGTTTGAAAATAAATATGAATTTTTTTTCAAGACCTTCAAATGCATATTGAAATGCCCTTTCCAAAAAAGCAAACTACATAATTCTGGATTCTTTACAACCAGTCCTTAGTGCTTTCTTTGCATGCCTCATGCCTGGGCCTGCTTCTACCGACTGACTCTTCTCATGCTTCCTTGCACATTTCATCCCTCCAC
Organism: Rhizomys pruinosus; assembly: GCA_009823505.1. NCBI lineage: Eukaryota > Metazoa > Chordata > Mammalia > Rodentia > Spalacidae > Rhizomys > Rhizomys pruinosus. The sequence continues at coordinate 1,475,648 of VZQC01013287.1, read as the reverse complement.
CACACCACACCCCTTGGATTCCCAACATTTTGAATTTTACATGGTTGAGTACTAGAGATTTTTGTGTTCTTTAACTAATTCAAGAATTTGCTCTGCAATGTTACAATGGAATCCATTTCTTTCAGTTTCACTTTTTAAGTTTCATTTAGTGGGTCTAGACAGCCATTAGTCAAGGCCTAATTTGGCCCTAACAACAAGGCAATCAATACCCTTCTGAGACCTCCATTTGATGCCGTGTGTATCAAGCAGGTGGCCTTTCCACTCTCACCAGTAGGAATCTAAACTGCATTCAGCCTCTGTGAGCTCACCACTGTTGTGCTCTGTCCCAAAAGTTCTCTGCTAGGTCCTGGGTGGTTTCTCCACTATTTCCTTGACAGCTGACACTCTTCTACAGATCTCTTGCCTCCAGTACACCACTTTGTGAACTCTGAATTCAATGAGACTGCCGGCTTCTACTCAGGTTCTCTTCTCTGAGCAGCCTGGAAGCACTCTTTAAGCAGAACGGGGCCACTGGAGAGCTCGCTGTTTCCCTCCAGGCTGAGATCACTGTCCTGAATTCTGTTCCATATCTGAAACTGTTGGTAGCCTGCACGAGTGTGCTGTGTCGCTCGCGACCACACCTTAAAAATGGCGCCGACTTCCTGAGTCACTACAAGCCGTTTCCCGCCGTTGCCTTTGCATTGGAGAAACTGCGCATGACTACTAGTCCCTAAGCTCCCGCCTTTAACATGCAAATGAGGCATCGGGACAGTGCACCTATCCAGAGCATACATGAACCCTCTGGACTGCTATATAAGCAGTGCTTCTGCCCCATTTCGGGGTCCTTCTCACAAAAGAGCTGTGTGCACAATAAATACTGCTGCAGAAGAATCCTGTTGTCCGTGTGAAGTTCTTGCCCGCGAGACTGCTGTGTGCGACATGAAACCATCATTTCATATATTTCATCTGGTTTCTTTAGTAATTTAGTGCAGAATGATAAACTTCATCTTTGTTACTCATTATGACTGGAAAAGAAAGTTCTTATCATTTTGAGAAGCAAAATTTTCTTGAGGAATCAAAGTGAAATGAGCTCTCCTCCTTTGAAATTATAAAGAAAAAAACAGGACTAAAAATCAATCATTTTGGGGGCTGGAGAGATGGCCTAGTGGTTAAGAGCGCCGACCGCTCTTACAGAGGACCCGGGTTCGATTCCCCAGCACCCACATGGCGGCCGAGAACCGTCTGAAACTCCAGTTCCAGGGGAATCCGAAACCCTCTTCTGACCTCTGCGGCATTGCACGACACGGGTGCACAAACTTGCATGCAGACAGTACATTCATACACATACAGAAATTTTAAAAAATCAATCCTTTTTAAAATAAACCTTTTATCAATGGTACTCAATAGAAAAAGTAAACATGTTGGCATTTAATGATAAAATTTTAATTTATCTGGGCACAGGCTTATAATCTCAGCATTTTAGGATCTGATGCAGGAGGATCATAAGTTCAAAGTCTACCTGGTCTACACAGTGAGTTCAAGACCAGCCTGGGGAAGCCAGACATGGTGGTGCATGCCTATAATCCCAGCACTCGAGAGGCAGAGGCAGGTAGACCTCTGTGAGTTCAAGGCCAGCCTGGTCTACATAGTGAGTTCCAGGACAGCTGGGGTTACAGTGAGACCGTGTCTCAAAAAAGACTTGCAGGGGAATCTGACACCCTCTTCTGACCTCCGCAGCATTGCATGACATGGGTGCATAAACCTACATGCAGACAATACATTCATATAAATAAGTAAATAAATAAATAAATAAATAAAATTTAAAAAATTTTTACAAAGACTAAAATTTAGTGAGACATCTCAAAAATACAAAGTCAAAAGAAAGCTGAGGATAAAAATAAAGCTCAGTGGTACACTGCTTGCTTAGAATGCAAAAACCCCTAAGTTCAATCTCTAACAGTATGGGAGAAAAATGAAATTTATATGCATCTGAGGTCACTGAATATTTTAAAGTTATCTATCCTAGTCCAAGAAGCACTTTAGTATCTTAAGAGTCACAAAATTTTTTGATTGAAAAACAAATATTTTCTGACACAATATTAAAATACAAGTTATTTCCCATTTCTTTCCTTTGGTGACAAAGAAAACCAAAAAATAGTGTGACTGCAGCATAATTCTACAGAGAGAAAGTCAGAAAGAAAAGGTAATGAAACAAACAGAAAAGCTGGTCTGAGCAGGCTGGCAGGGCTTTTCTTACATGCCCCGCTTTGTATTGGTAAGACCAGATAATGAGTAGCACTTTTTCTTTGTAACAATTCATTAATCAGAGAAATGATCCTTGCTAGTGTTTAGATGTTTTACTTAATTTGGTACCTCTGGCCTGCTGCCCCACTCGTGCCAAAATTATTATTTCTTACCCAGCAGGTGATAAATAACTACCTCACTCGTGATTAATACCATGAATCCTTCAACCTGACTAATGCAAAAAAAAAAAAAAAAAAGCAAACAAACTTGAGCCCTACAGAATAAGTGGGTGATAATTGTGAGAACTGTGGGAGCTCTGCTCGGCTCATGGGGAGAGAAATCCACAGGAAATGAGGCGTTCACTGATAGTCCAGCTGATCCCCCTTCCTTAAGCCCATATCAGAATGTTTCAAAACTAATGCTGTTTTCTTGCTCCCAACACTAAGTTTTAAGTATCTTCAGAGAAAAGAAAGCACTAACCCACTTCTGCCTACATTTAAATATATATTAAGTGGATGACTTAATAAGAAAACAGCATTTTCTAGCCATGTATTAGACATTGTAACATGGAGCATTTGAACACTATATACAACTCTCTCTTGTTACTTCTCTAATAATGCAATCATGTACAAATGTAGTTTTGCTAAAACCCAGAGCAAAGTTAACATTCTCTGTTAACAAAAGGAGCTGTCTGCAATAGCTAGCACCACATGGTGCCATCAAGTTTATTACTATCATTTAACACTAGATACGAAGGCAAAGTACCAGTGGTCCTCAATATTGCAGGAAAACCTTCCCAAGGTGTTCTTTGCTTCCTTTAAGAAATTCCTTTATATGTTACTTTTCTTTTTCAACAGTGTCTCCTTGGGTAATCTTGGATAGCCTGGAACTCAATGTGTAGAAAAGGCTAGCCCCCAACTCATAGAGATCTGCCTATCTCTGCCTCCTGAGTGCTGGGATTAAAGGCATGTGCAGATGCCCCATCACTAAGAATCTTCATTCTGGAGTACTGTGACCAAGAGTGGGCCTGATCTTGTTCTGAGGTGCTCCGATTCCTCTCAGAGCTGTTCTCTCAGAACTGTGTCTGTGTGGTGTTCTGTTCTTCTCTATTCTAGTCTATCCTGTCTAATACAGGCTCCTCCTACCTATTGAACAGCATATCAAGCATGGCATAAGAACTCCAGTTCTGGGGCTGGAGAGATGGCCTAGCGGTTAAGAGCGCCGACCGCTCTTACAGAGGACCCGGGCTCGATCCCCAGCACCCACATGGCAGCCGAGAGCCGTCTGAAACTCCTATTCCAGGAGAACTCCAGCTCCAGGGGAATCCGAGACCCTCTTCTGACCTCCGCGGCATTGCACGACACGGGTGCACAAACCTACATGCAGACAGTACACTCATACACAGAAATAAAACGTTTATTAAAATATATATAATATAATATATTATCATATATATATATATAGAAAGGCATGGACAAGCTTTGGTACCAGAAGTTGTTTTTCTGACTCTTCTTACTTAACACACACAGAGGTTATCAACCTATGCCCCATCTTGCTTCCAACACTTGTGGGGGAGATGTTTGCAACGTCACTGTTGTTTTCAGCATCATCACTGTCACATCTCACACAAACATACATTGTTCTGAGTCAGGGACGTAACTGAGTCATAAATAGGGAGTATGGTATCAAGACTTAAAGCTATACATTCAGGGGCTAGAGAGATGGCTTAGCAGTTAAGAGCACCAACTACTCTTGCAGAGGACCTGGGTTCAATTTCCAGCACCCACATGGCGGCTAAGAATCATCTTTAACTCCATTTCCAGGGGAATCTGACACCCTCTTCTGACCTCTGAGGCATTGCAGGACATGGGTGCACCAACCTACATTCAGACAGTACACTCATACACATAAAAAAAATAAATAAAAAAAATTTAAAAAGCTATGAATTCAGCTTAACTTGTAAGAGAGTTAAATACATCAAGATTCTAAATCATTGTAGGACTGATTACATTTCCTTAGGGGTACATAGTTCTAAATGTTCTCAAAACATACGATTACTTGGTTTACAACATTATGTAAAATTTTAGTTTGTAAAGGCTTGTTAAAAAGTCTTTCCCATTAAAAACATCTTCACAAAGGCCAGCACCACCACACCTGGCAGCACTACATATTTTAAGTCACAAATCAAGTCAATGGACTCATGAAAAAGGTCATGCAGTTGAATATGGCCTATAGATGTTTGGCACACAAATAGTTTTAATTTTTTTATTCAAAGATCTTTAGAGAGAGGAATGACTTGGCAAAGCCCCCATTATTATTATCTGCTTAGTACCTATCTCATTCTATCATTACCTGTCTGGCTTTCTGATTCCTAGTTAAATAGAGAAATTGAACATCAACAACAAAGCATGAAAATAACTGAGATAGAGGAACATGAGGACAGCCAGATGTTTCCAACAGTCACAAATTAAACACCAACTTCTACAACCGAGAAAATGTTTTTGTCTGATCGAGTCAGCATAGGTCTTGTGCATGCTGTCACCATTGCTGCAAATTCATATGAGCAAGTTCCCAGAGGGCCGAAAGCCTCTGTTTCCTTGTGTTCACACACCATTCCTGGCACTTTCAATCATTCTACACCTTCTTCCACAATGGTCTCTGAGCCATGGGTGGGTGAAGTTTAATATAGGAGTCCCAATAATTCTACACCTTCTTCCACAATGGTCTTTGAGCCATAGGTGGGTAAAGTTTAATATAGGAGTCCTATCAAAGGACATATACTTTGTAGTCTCTTATTCTTTACACCTTGGCCAGTTGTGGCCTTCTGTGTCCATTGCACTAGGGAAATGGGCAGCAGGCCCCAATCTTAACCAAGGAACTATTATCAACTGATTACTCCTAGATGAAGGAGAGCTGATCTTTAAGGGAATGATGCTAGATCGGCTGACTAGACTCCAGTGGATGAACTTGCAGAGGGACATTTGGGTACAAAAGCTTGACCAGATAGGCCTTAATGTATGACAGAATTAATGACAGAATGCATAAAGTCTGGCGGGGTGGTTATGGGAAGGTGGGGTACAGATAGTGGAGGGAGCCTAAATATGATTAAGATTTACTCTATGAAATGCACAAAACTAAATAAAAATATACATTAAAATTTTAAATAAAAAGAAAAAAATTTTTTATCTTTGTCTTGACCTAAAACAATTTATAGTAGCGTATCAAGAGTACTTGAACACTGCACAGTGGGATGAGTGGTATGGAAACAGACCAGGGGAATGACCTCAGCCTGTATCTTAGGACAGCTCCTGTGAACAGTTCTAGGCAAAGTCTCAAGTGGAATCTACGACAATAACCACAAAAAGTCAATGGCCTTCCACTGAAACTCTAGACTGATTTAACACTGACTTATTCCTTACATCACAAGGAAACAGAAAACCAAAATAGATAACCAAAAATTAACTGATAAAGAATGCTAGTACTCAGGAGGCATATTTCCTATCCAAGGCCAGCCTGGTTTACAAACTAATACCATATTGGGGCTGGAGAGATGGTTCAATGCTCGCAATAGCTGTTCTTCCAGAGGACCCAAGTATTGTTCCCAGCACCCACATAGCAGATAACAACCATTCATAACTCCAATTCCAAGTGACCCAACACCTTCTTCTGGCCTCTGGGACATGACATGCAAGCAGTATACTTATATTCATACAGGCAAACACTCACACATATAGAAAAATAAAATAAATTTTAAAAATAAGGTAAGCACTGATTTGTTACTAAGGATTAACTTTGTTCTAAATTTCGTGTGTGTGTGTGTGTGTGTGTGTGTGTGTGTGTGTGTTTACACATATGCATGATATGGCTCGTGTGGAAGTGAAGACAACTGTGGGAGTTGGTTCTCTCTTTTAACCATATGGGTCCCAGGTCACTTGCTGAGCCATCTTGCCAGCCAAAATACCTACTGTGCGGAGGAGGTAGGTAGACTTTTTTCCCAAAAGATAGTTTTGCTGAGAATATACTTTAATGATTGGCCACTTATATGCTATCTGTAAAGGTCTGGGGACTCACCAAGGTTGTTGCAAATAAAGCTCATTCTTTTCTGTTAGTATTACTCTATTGTTGACATATACCACAAATTGACCTATTTTCCTACAGAGGTACTTTAGGATCTTTTCAAATTCTGGACTCTTATGAATTCAGCTGCTATGAATATGTAAGCATAAATCTTACCAGAGACATGGCTTCATTTCTCTAGGAAAAATACTTAAGAGTAGAACCTGTCATGTAACAAACATTTTTAAGAAACTGACATTTTCCAATGCGATTGCACCAGTTTATGCTCCACCAGTTGTATATGAAAATTTTGATTATTCCTCATCCTTACTGACACTTACTATTGTCAAGCTTCAAGTTTAGCCATTTCAACAGAAATTAAAGGTGTGCATCAAAAGTAAAATTACCAGTATCCTTAATATTTTAATTATCTCTGCTTTGGGGGGAGTGAAACATTACACTGATAAAAGTATATTGCACAGACAGGTGGTGTGCAGACTCTGCGGCCAAGTGGGGTCCACACAGCCTTGCTGCCCAGCCAGGGGCTTGACCTCCCACCTCTGACACCAGAAAGAAGAGCTGTGTGCATGTATAGAGGGATGGGCATGCACAGATTCGGTGGCCGGGTGAAGTCCGGGGGCTGCCACCCCCCACACACTAGTACTGTGGTGGAGACGATAAACTGCTGGTGCTGTAGTTTGCTGTGGTTGGGACAATCCAGCAGGTGCAGTGTCAGTGATTCCGGGCTGCACAGCCAACGCTGAGGAAGAAACAGGCAGGAAGCAAAATGAGTGACCAACCATTCCTCCATATTAACATTTGAGATTAGCAAAAGAAGCCAAACAAACAAACAAACAAAATCCACATGCCAAAGACACAATGGAAAAACAACAATATGAGAAAAGCTCATAATAAATCACCACCAAACTCTACCAGTCCTGTAGAAGATTCCAAAAATGAGATGTCCCTGGAAACCAAGATACAACCTTAGGAGAACAATTGTAGTCATAGTCAAAGAAATCAAAGAATATAAAGAACAAATCAGAGAATTAAAAGGAGAGAATGAAAAACTCATGAAGGAACTAGAAGGAAAGAATGATAAACTCTGGAAAGAACTAGAGGGAGAGAAATACAAATTCTGAAAAGAACTAGAGGGAGAGAATGACAAATTCTGGAAGGAAGTGGAAAAACTGAAAAGATCTCAGGCTGAAAGGAAAAAAGAAACAGCAAAGCAAGGAGCTACAAGAAGAAAAGAAAAGCTCGAAAAGGAAGTGGAAATACTGAAGAAATCACAGATGAAATGAAAAAGGAAATTAAACATTCATTCAGTCAGGAAGAAAGGATGGGAAAAAGCCTCAGAAGCAGAATGGATGAAACAGAAAAAAAGAATATCAGACCTACAGGATAACACAGTGCAGCTAGAAACCTCAAGTAAAGACTATAAAAAATTAAAAAACAAAACAAGAGTGGAACAACCAGGAAATGTGAGACACTTTGGAAAAAACCAAACCTCCACATCATAGGGATAGAGGAAGGAGAAGAAACCCAAGACAATGCTATTGATCAGATCTTCAACAGAATAATAGAAGAAAATTTCCCCAAACTGAAAAAAGACAAACCAATACAAATACAAGAAGTACATAGAACACCAAATAGACAAGACCAGAAAACAAATTCCCCATGCCATATCATAATTAAAACACTAGAAGTTTCCTATAGGTATGTGTAATACAACTGCCTTTTTGAGACTCATGGGACAAAAAAACAAAAACCTAAAATAAAAAAGGGAGATACAGATAGATATGAAACCTTTTTGTCAAAAACCTTGCAATTTAAATCTTAAAACTAACTACAGGAAAAGATTTGTATGTTCCAACAGGTCAAAATGTCACCAACTTAACGGCCGAGAAAGAAAAGATACAGCTTTGCACTGTGTAGGATGTACCAGGAAGTGCCAGCAGAAAGGTTGGCCCATCTGAACATTGAAAGGAAGAAAAGCCTCAGATTGCTACAGACATCAAACCCCTTGGTGGATCCTACTTGTAACAACTATTTATAATGAGTCCTAATGAAACTCACCTTCTAGGTGCTGCAAGGTTTTAATACAAGAGACTTTCTTACCTCCCCCCCATAGAACAAGGAGAAATATGATGATGAAGTTTTCTCTAACTGTAAATTGGAGCCAACTGTTATAGAGGTAATCTCTTATAAAACCGGTAAAACTGCCTTCTTTAATTGACTAATAGACATAGGAACTGTGAAAATGATTATTCTCTATTCATATCCAAATATAATACTAAAGTCTCCTTAAGCTATGCACTTAAGCAAAATATATTAATACAGGAGAGCTCTGATATCAGCAACGGATTATTATATCAAGGAGATGTTGACCAGGGGATCCAAGCCCCCCCAAAAGAAAGGCTTCTTGCCTGTAAACTGGGATACCTGCAAGAAGAGAGGTGAGGTGATAAGGCCCTGCTGTCAAAGACCAGATGTAAGCATGGGAAAGATGCATTGAGACTGCACTTGCAAGTGTACAGTTGGCCTCTGGAATACCAGAGAGTGTTACCAAAGGCCACTAAACCAATAAAGCAAATATAGGTCTCCTTGAGTCAAGCAAGACTCCTCCGTCAGCACCAGCTACACCTCACCTGCCTGGAACTACTGTGCAGCAGTGGCAGTCACTATGTCCTGTATATCCAAAATCAATTGGCTATTAGCCCTCTCCTGGAGGAATAACCCACATGCTGATGCCACAAGCTTACATCCTCTGGTTAGGAGATGTTATAAGCCACAGTAAGACCCTGTCATATTTAACAGAAAAAAATGTAATTCATGGATTAACATACCATCCAAACATCTGTGTCTATACCAAAGTAACCTACCATAACAATTAGTACTGTTTAAATACCTATATATCTAATTGCTTGTGCTTCATTAGTAGGATTGAAAGGTTATTCCTGGACAAACTGTCAGCCCATGAAAGGAAACAGCCAGAACTGACCAGAGTCCAAGACAACAGCTCCAGAGAAAGTAGACTGTTTTGCTTCTCATCCACCTGTGCCCCTTTTGTAAGCCTGGGGAACAATCTGCAGAAGAGGGGGTGTGATAGAATGCAAGGGCTGCAATTGGGGTGAATGGTGAAACTACAGCAATATAGTCTGGACACTCATCTGATCAACTTGATTGAACATACAAGACCCCCCAGCTGGATGGTGGGACCCATGGGCTGTGTGGATTTGGGCACAACTGCCTGCAAATTGGTTTTACATGAAGGATGCTTATACTCATAAATTATTACTTATTATTTAAAAATGAAAAAAATAAAGAAGTAAAAAAAAAAACACTAGAAGTTCAAAACTTGGACAAAATACTGAAAGCCACAAGAGAAAAACATCAAGTTACATATAAGGGAAAACACATCAGAATTACAAATGACTACTCAATGCAAATGATGAAAGCAAGAAGAACATGGACGAAAGTATTCCCAGTGCTAAATGACTTTAGATGCCAATCTAGATTACTATACCCAGCAAAAATGTATATTATAGTTGAAAGAGAAAGAAAAATTTTTTATGACAGAAACAAAATGAAAGAACACATGTCAAAAAAACCAACACTTCAGAAAATACTCGAAGCAATTCAAGGAAAGGAGCAACTATCCCCAAGCAACCCAAGAGAGAAATTAACAAAAGCATAACAGAGTAAATAAATACCTAGACCAAGAATTCAAACAAAAAATAAGGTGAAAGGAAACAACACATCTCTTGATAATAACCTTAAATATTAATGGTCTAAACACCCCAATCAAAAGACATAGACTGGGAGAATGGATTAGGAAACAGAATCCATCTATATGTTGTCTACAAGAAACCCATCTCGCCCTCAAGGACAGACACCACCTTAGAGTGAAAGAATGGAAAAAAATATTCCAAGTAAATAATACCAAAAAGAAAGCAGGAAGTGCTATTCTAATATCAGACAAAATAGTCCTCAGAGAAAAATTAATCAGAAAAGACAAAGAGGGCCATTATATCCTTATCAATGGAACAATTAACTAGGAAGATTTCACAACCTTAAATGCCATACACCAAACTCTGGTGCACTAAATTTTATAAACACAATCCTTCAGGACCTCAAGGCACAGATTAGTCTCAGCACACTAATAGTGGGGGACTTCAATAACCCACTGAGTCCCTTGGATAGGTCTGCTGAACAAAATATAAACAGAGAAGCCAGGTGTGGTGGTGCATGCCTTTAATCCTAGCACTCAGGAGGCAGAGGCAGGCAGATCTTTGTGAGTTCAAGGCCAGCCTGGTCTACAGAGTGAGTTCCAGGTCAACTGGAGCTACAGGGAGACCCTGTCTCAAAAAGACCAAAAATAAATAAATAAATAAATAAATAAATAAATAAATAATAAACAAGAGAGACATCTGAACTGAACAATACAATACACCAAATGGACCTCACAGCAATCTACAGAATATTCCACCCAAACACCAGAGAATATACTTTCTACTCAGTGCCCCATGGAACATTCTCCAAAATCGACCAATTACTGGGACACAAAAGAAATCTCAACAAATACAAAAGGATTGAAATTATTTCATACATTCTATCAGTCCACGGTGTAATAAAGCCTCATACTAACACCAGGATAAGCCCTACTAACTACAATACCACATGGAGACTAAACAACACACTCCTAAATAATGAGTGTGTCAGGGAAGAAATAAAGAATGAAATAGAAGCATTCCTGGAAATAAAAGCATTCCTGGAACTAAATGAAAATGACAATAGAATACAACAAAACCGGTGGGATACATTAAAATGAGTCCTAAGAGGGAAATTTATAGTCCTAAATGCCCACATTAAAAAAAAACAAAAACAGAGAACAAATAAATGATCTAACATGGCAACAACAAATGAACCCTAAACCCAACAAATAGGAAGAAATAACAAAAATCAGACCAGAAATCAATGAAACAGAAACAAAGAAAACAATACACACAAAAAAAATCAATGAATCCAAAGCTGGTTCTTTGAAAAGATAAACAAAATACACAGCCCTCTAGCCCAGTTAATCAAAAGAAAGAAAGAGCAATTCCAAATCAATAGCATTTGTGATGAAAGGGGAAACATCACAACAGATTAAAAACAAAAAATCCATAGAGAACACTTCAAAAACCTATACTGTACTAAATTTGAAAATAAGAGAAATGGATGAATATCTGAAATCCTGGGATTCACCAAAGCTTAACCAAGAAGAGACTGACAGCTTAAACATACCCATAATATTTGAGGAAATTGAAGATGTAATAAAAAAAAAACAAACTCCCAACTAAAAAAAAGCCCAGGCCCAGATGGTTTCACAGCAGAATTCTAAAAAACATTTAAAGAGGTCTTACAATCATTACTACTCAAAACTCTTCAGAAGGATACAGAGGGAAATATCCCAAATTCCTTCTATGAAGCCAGCATCACTCTAATACCAAAACCAGGCAAAGATACAAACAAGAAAGAAAACTATAGACCAATCTCATTTAATGAACCCAGATGCAAAAATTCTCAACAAAATACTTGCAAATTGCATACAGACCCACATCAAAAAGATCATCCATCATGACCAAGTTGGATTCATACCAGAGATGCAGGGATGGTTCAACGTATGTAAATCAATAAATATCATAAAACACATAAGTGGACTGAAAGACAAAAACCACAGGATCATCTCAATTGATGCAGAAAAAGCTTTTGACAAAATACAACATCCCTTCATGCTTAAAGTCCTAGAGGGAATTGGACTGGAGGGATCATTCCTCAATGTAATCAAAGCCATATACAAGAAACCCACAGCCAACATCATCCTAAATGGAGAAAAGTTAGAAGCATTCCCCTTAAAGGCAGGAACACATGGCAAGGCTGCCCACTATTGCCACTCCTCTTCAATATAGTGCTTGAAATGCTTGCTAGGGCAATAAGGGGAGAAAGCAAAATTAAAGGAGTAGTAATTGGAAAAGAGGAAGTAAAACTATCCCTTTTTGCAGATGATATGATAGTTTACCTAAGGGATGCTAAAATCTCCACCAGAAAACTCCTAGAAATGATTAAGAGTTTCAGTCAAGTAGAGGGATACAAAATAAACTTAGAAAAATCAGTAGCCTTTCTTTACACCAACAATAAGCAACTGGAGAAGGAATATAAGGAGACCTTCCCAATCACAATAGCCAATAAATAAATAAATAAATAAATAAATAAATAAATAAATAAATAAATAAATAAAATACCTGGGAATAAACCTAACCAAAGACAACAAAGACCTCTACAACAAAAAATTTTTAAAACACTGAAAGAGATTGAAGATGGAAAGAACTCTCATGCTCATGGATTGGAAAAATTAATATAGTAAAAATGTCCATTTTACCCAAATTAATATACAGATTCAATGCAATCCCAATCAAAATCCCCATGAGCTTTTTCACGGACTTGGAAAAAAATCCTTAAATTCATATGGAAAAACAAAAGACCCCGAATACCTAAAGCAACCCTAAGCAAAAAAGTGCAATACAGGGGGGATTACTTTACCAGACTTCAAGCTATATTACAGGGGTATAGTCATAAAGACAGTCTGGTACTGGCACAGAAACAGACCCGTTGATGAATGGGACAAAACTGAAGATCCAAACCTGAGCTCATATAATTCAGCCACTTCATATTCAATGAAGGGACCAAAAAAGCCCACTGGAGTAAAGGTAGTATCTTCAGCAAATGGTGTTGGCAAAACTGGATCACCATTTGTAGAAAAACAAAATTAAACCCATACATCTCACCCTGTACAAAAATAAACTCCAAATGGATCAAAGATCTCAACCTGAAACCCCAAACCCTGAAGGTGACAGAAGAAAAAGTTGGCAGCAACCTACAAGACATAGGTGTAGGAAAAGACTTTCTAAATTAAACAGCAGCTGCACAGGAAATAAGGACAATAGTTGACAAGTGGGACCTCATCAAACTCAAAAGCTTTTGTACAGCTAAAGAAACAATCAAGGAAGTGAAGAGAAAACCCAAAGTGGGAGGAAACCTTCACTGAGCATTAACCTCCAGAATATATAGACTACTTAAAAAAAAAACAAAGAAATAAGCCAGGTGTGGTGGCACATGCCTTTAATCCTAGCACCTGGGAAGCAGAGGCAGGTGGATCTTCATAAGTGTGAGGCCAGCCTGGTCTACAAGAGTGAGTTCCAGGACAGCTGGGGCTACAGGGAGACCCTGCCTCGAAAAGACCCCCCCCAAAAAAGAAGTAAGAAAACAAATGACCTACTCAAAAGATGGAGTAAAGAACTCAACAGAGACTTCACCAGTAAGGATGTAAAGATGGCTGAGAAACATCTTAAAAAGTGTTCAACATCTTTAATAATTAAGGAAATGCAAATTAAAACCACTCTAAGGTATCATCTTACTCCAATAAGACTGGCCAAGATCAAGAAAACAAGAGACACCAAATGCTGGAGAGGTTGTGGGGAAAGGGGAACACTCATCCACTGCTGGTGGGAATGTAAACTGGTACAACCACTGTGGAAAGCAGTGTGGAGAACCCTTAAAAGACTCAGAATGAACCTACCACCTGACCCAGTCATACCACTCCTGGGTATATATCCACAAGAGTCATCTTACAGCAAAGATGCATGCACATCCATGTTTATTTCAGCTCTCTTCATAATAGCGAAGAACTGGAACCAACCCAAATGCCCTCAACTGATGACTGGATAATAAAAATGTGGAACATCTACACAATGGAGTTCTATGCAGCGGTAAAGAAAAATGACATTAAAAAAAAAAAAGGCCGGTCGTGGTGGCACATGCCTTTAATCCTAGCACTTGGGAGGCAGAGGCAGGCAGATCTTTGTAAGTTCAAGGCCCAGCCTGGTCTACAGAGAGAGTTCCAGGACAGCTGGGGCTACAGGGAGACCCTGTCTTGAAAGACCAAACAAAAAAAAAAAAAAAAAAAAAAGAAAGATAAGATGACATCATGAACTTTGCTGGTAAATGGATGGAACTCAGCCGTTATGCTAAGTGAAGTAACATAGTCCCAGGAAAAAAAAAAAGGCAAATGGTTTCCCTTATTTGTCGATGCTAAGACCAAATTCCCCAGTTGGCAGGCAAACTGAGCAACTTTATTATTATATTTCCTTATATCTGAAATCAACTGTGCTGCTATAATGTGAATCTCTTAATGGGCTCTAGAATTGACCTACCACTTATATTCAGACATTGTAATTACCATATATGGATGGAAGATATGTACTCATATTATAGAGTAATATAAAATTAAAGGGAAAAATGTGAACCCCAAAACATATTTAGGAATCAACATACAATTTATTCCCAGGGATCATAATTTTGATACATGTGTTGTTTATATAGGCATAATTTGGAGTAATACAAAGGGGAGCAAACAACAACATAAGGACTGGGTCAAAGAACTGACTGATACAGTTAAATTCTGCTCAAAACAACAAGCCTCTGCAGAAAATAATCCTTGGGAACACTGAAAGATGCAAGACATGTATGGCAGAATGCATAAACTGGGGTGGGAGGAGGGGCAGGGAGAGGGGAAGGTATCCAAATTGGAATGAAAAATGATGTATGAAATATGCGAAATGTCAATTAAAAAAGTATATTGCATTAGTCTTGATAAGCCAACACTGCAACATTAAAGAAAAAAAAGAACTAAAAAATTGAGTTTTTTTTCAATGCAATCCCAACCAAAATCTCCATAACATTCTTCACAAAATTAGGAAAAAAATCACCCTAAAATGCTTGTGGAATCAGAAAAGACTCCAAATAGTCAAAACAATCCTGAGAACAAAAAAGCAATGCCAGAGGATTAGCATACCAGATCTCAAACTATATTACAGAGCCATAGTAATAAAACAGCATTGTACTGGTATGAAAACAAACATATAGGGACTGGAGAGATAGCCTAGCGGTTAAGAGCACCGACGCTCTTGCAGAGGACCCGGGTTCGATCCCCAGCACCCACATGGCGGCTAACAACCGTCTGTAACTCCAATTCCAGGAGAACTCCAGTTCCAGGGGAATCCGAGACTCTCTTCTGACCTCTGCGGCATTGCACGACACGGGTGCACAGACCTGCATGCAGACAGTACATTCATACACATACAAAGATAAATAATAATAATAAAAAAAAATTAAAAAAAAACATGTAGATCAAGAAAACAAAATAGAAGACCCAAACATGAGTACATGCAATTCCAGCCGCCTGATATTTGACAAAGAGGCCAAGAACAGACAATGGAAGAAAGAAGCATCAACAAATGGTGCTGGCAAAACTGGGTCTCCATGTGTTGAAGAATGACCCATAGCTATCACCTGACACAAAAGTAAACTCCAAATGGATCAAAGACCTTAATGTGAAACCTGAAACTCTAAAACTGTTAGAAGAAAACATAGGTAGTACCCTATAAGACATAGGTGCATGGAAGGACTTTATAAATT
Source organism: Rhizomys pruinosus (assembly GCA_009823505.1). Classification (NCBI taxonomy): domain Eukaryota; kingdom Metazoa; phylum Chordata; class Mammalia; order Rodentia; family Spalacidae; genus Rhizomys; species Rhizomys pruinosus. Next base: position 1,459,850 of record VZQC01013287.1, on the reverse strand, counting down.
GGACATCAGTTGCTCAGGAATTAAGGTCGACAATTGACAAGTGGGACCTAATTAAACTACAGCAAAAGAAACAACCAATCCAGTGAAGAGGAAGCCCACACAGTGAGAAAAAATCTTCACCAGCTATACATCTGACAGAGGGTAAACATCCAGAATATATAAAGAACTCAAAATACAATCAAGAAAACAAATGACCAAAAGAAAGATGGGTTATGGATCTGAACAGAGAACTCTCAAAAGAGGAAATAAAAATGCTAAGAATGTGTGTTCAACATCCTTAGTAATTAGGGAAATGCAAATTAAAACCACTTTAAGATTTCATCTTAGTCTAGTCAGAATGGCTTAGATCAAGAGGACAAAAGACACCAAATGCTGGTGAGGATGCAGGGAAGGGGTGCCCTCACTGCTGGTAGTACTGCAAACTGGTGCAACCACTGTGGCAACTAGTGTGGAGAACTCGAAAACCTAAAAATAAATCTACCATAGGATTCAGTTATACTACTCCTTAGCTTATACCCTAAGGACTCACCTTACTGTAGAAATATTTGCACAGCCATGTGTATTGCTGATTTTTTCAAAATAGCTAAGAAATGGAAACAACCTAAATGTCCCTCATTTGGATAGTGAAACATGGTAAATTTACACAATGGTGTTTTACTCAGTGGTAAAGAAAAATAAAATCATGAAATTTGCAGGTAAATTGATGGAACTAGAAACTGACATGAGTTCTCTCTCATTTGTACATATTAGCTCCAAATCTATATGTGAGTATATATCCTGATGTAAAGATTTAAGTATACTCTCTTCTCAGATTCACACAAATTTTAGCTCATTAATCACTGAAATTTCATATTTAACTCTGAGAATGAAAATAAAAATACTAAATACTGTCTAATACAACAAGCTTGGGACATTGATCTGCATCATCTATAGAAATTCCATCTAAGTATCTTAGCAATGTGGCATGCTTTGCAAAGGATTTGCTGGTTTCCTTCCTTCATTGTTTTTGAAGGAACTGTCTTTAACTATTCCTTAGTAACAGAAGGTAGGTATTAGGAGGGAAACACATTGTTTTTCAAATTTAAATCATTTTTTTTCTCTGCACTTTCATCAGTAAGTAGGCAAAGATAAAATGAATATTAGTTATCTTTGGTGTTTAAATAGAGTGCTTATAAAGATTAATGATTATGGTAGAAACAAATTAATCTAGCTTTCCACCAACTAGATATATCGATAAATTAACAATAAAACTTGCTATTCTGATTTCAATAATTACTCCAAAGCATTACAATATCCTAGAATATATTTTAAATCATTTTTTATTTACAAATTCTTCATAAAAATTCAGTTAATTGCATTCTACTACATTATAATCATTTGAAAATGGATGATGTATATAATAAGTACTATAACTTTTTATAGTAACTAAAGTTACATCATTTCTGGAAAAATGTCACCTTGGATTCAGTATGATAAATAATTTCTAATAATATGTAAAACAGCATTGGGATAGCTGGGTAATAAGTGCATAAGTAAGTGCACATACAAATCACAGAGTCAAACACTCAACTCTAGTTTTTTCTTTTCTCAAGTTAATCTCCAAGCTGATCAAAACAAGCACAAAACTCAGGAAGCCATAATGGAAAAGAGTAATTACATCAGCCAGCTTTCCATCACTGTGACAAAAATACCCAAGATATTCAAGTTATAAGGAAGAAAGTTTTTATTTTCTAGAGATAGAACTATAATACATAAGATGAGGAATACACTAAATGAGATCAATAGCAGCTAAGCCACTGGCAGAAGAAAAGATTAACTGAATGTGAAGACAGAGGAATTATCCAAGCTGGTGGTACAGATTTGAAAATTTTAAAGTTCACTTAAATTTTACATGCAAGTGCAAAATACCAACTTGAAATCCTGAAAGTAAAGAGTAAGATGGAGGTTTATCAGATATCAAAATTTGATGTAAACCACGGAACTTAGGACAATTTGATTTTGATACAAGTAAGGCCAGGCCATGTAAAAGGACAGACAAGAAAGAATCCACTGTGCAGATTGGCAACCTGACAGTTGCATGTCAGTCACAGAAGGTCACAGCAGTCAACAAATAGTGATGGGAAAATTAGTTACTCATTTGAGAATAGAATTATCTACCTCTTGCCATTACCCATACCCAGTACATGGTGGAGATGAGAATGCCCCTCGGAAAGATTGCAGCTTCCCTCAGCTTCCCTCGCCCACAGAACTTGACTGTGTAATTACTGAAATAGCTGATACTCAGCCAATCCTACATCTTTATAACCAAAAGGTTCCCTTGGGTCAATTTTAAATTTTATTTTCTGTAAACCAGAGGTTTTATTATACTAGTATAATCTGTGTAGTATCCTTCATAACTTCATGTTCCCAAGTACTATTTATTCACAATTCCTCAAAAAGCATAAATGTTATCAGCAAAGATAAATATTACACATCAAGCAAGATTTCTCTGTAAATGTTTCCCTTAATGAGCAAAAGTGTTTTCCAAGTTTTTTTTCCTTGTATACAATAATCAAGACTCTGCCCCAAGGAGACAGGATTCAGCCTCAATTTAATTTCTAGTTTGGTTTTCCTAGACTAAATGATAAGGAACTTTGTATGAATATGCAGATAAGAAAATATATTACAGCAGTCTTTCAATCTCAAATTCCTATCTCCCAAATCAGAACAGAATCTGAAATAAAAACTGTAATTCACTGAAAAATATTTCAGATAGATGAATAACTTTAACCTGAAAGGCAAAAATATACCACAAGAAAAGAACAGAGGTAGCTTTATGACATCAGGGGTGATGAATAGAGTGGACTGATATTCAACAACTACTGCATCATCCTTTTAGGATGCTAGAAAGTTAAAGACCTTCTCTTCCCAGACTCCTTCGCAAAGAGTTCCATAGGCTACTTAGGTTCAAGATGCAGTCAGATGGATTTGAAACAGATGTGGAAAGCATGAGTGAGGGAGAGTACAATTCTACCCTCCCCATGACAAGCACTACCACTGAGACTCTGGTTTCTTCCTATAGTAATGTCACTAGAGGTACTGTCTGCGATCTAGTCACTAGCTATGTGAGAGGGAAGGTGTGGAAGCTACCTGGTAGTACACAGTACAGCAGACATTCCCTGGTTCTGTTTCAGAATGCAGTAATGGCAGGCACATCCCACTTGGGATGGCTTTCTGACTATGGCTGTGATAACCTGGATGACTGGCAAATTTGGGCTTCCCAGTCACAGAAGAGGAAGGCATTCTACCGGTGACTCTTCTTTGTAACTCCTCTAAGTTTTATCTGCAGTGCTGTCTTCATGCTCTGGACAATTCTGTAAGCCACTTAATATAATAAAGTCCTTATTTAAACTCTGTAAAATGACTTTTTTTTTCATTTTGGGTTTTGGGAGATTTTATTTGACATAGGGTCTCACTGTGTACCTTGGGTAGCCTGAAACATAATATGCAGTCAAGGCTAGTCTCAAACTCACAACCCATCTGTCTCTGTCTCTCAAGTGATGGAATTACATGTGCAGACTACCATGCCCAGCCCCCCACCCCCCCTGCTTAACTGCTACAGACAAGTACTATGCAGTGGAAAATTTTCTCCTATGGTCATTCTTTTTGTAATATCTTTTAAATTATGTATATGAGTATTTTGCTTTCAGGTATATAAGTGCACCACATGCAAGCAATGTTCATAGAGGTCAGAAGAGGGCATTGGATCCACCTGGAATTGGAGTTATGAAGAGTTGTTAGCCACCATATAGGGCTAGAAACTGAATCCAAGTCCTATGCAGGAGCAGCCATGCTCTTAACCTCTGAGCCATGTCTCCAGCGCCCCCCCCCCCACCGCCTCTACTGTCATTCTTAACAAATTTCAAAGTAAACTACATGTGATAAACAATTTCACTAAATCTTCCTTGATAGTATTACTTTCAACTTTGCGGCCATGGTAAAATGTGGAAAAGTTAAAAGGCTACCCCAAAATACACAGAAATATTATGTTCATCATCACAAACTGAATTCAAGTTTCTAGTCACATGCTCTTATGAGTTTAAGATTCATCATAACTAGGGATAGGGAGATGTCTCCGTCAGTAAAGTGTCTGCTGCACATGCTTGAGGACCTGAGTTCAGATCCCCAGGACCCACACAGAAAGCTGGGTGTGGGGCTGGAGAGATGGCCTAGCGGTTAAGAGCGCCGACCACTCTTGCAGAGGACCCGGGTTCGATCCCCAGCACCCACATGGCGGCCGAGAGCCGTCTGAAACTCCAATTCCAGGAGAACTCCAGTTCCAGGGGAGTCCGACACCCTCTTCTGACCTCCGCGGCATTGCACGTCATGGGTGCACAGACTTGCATGCAGACAATACATTCGTACACATACGGAAATAAAAAAAAAAAAAAAAAGGGGGCTGGAGAGATGGCCTAGCGGTTAAGAGCGCCGACCGCTCTTACAGAGGACCCGGGTTCGATCCCCAGCACCCACATGGCGGCTGAGAACCGTCTGAAACTCCAATTCCAGGAGAACTCCAGTTCCAGGGGAATCCGACACCCTCTTCTGACCTCCGCGGCATTGCACGACACGGGTGCACAAACTTGCATGCAGACAGTACATTCATACACATACGGAAATAAATAAAATAAAAATAAAAAATAAAAAAAAAAAAAGAAAGCTGGGTGTGGTGGCACATGCCTGTAATTCTAAAGCTGGGGCAGCAAAGGCAGGAGGATCCCTGGAGCTGTTAGTCTTGCTCCAGGTTCAGTGAGAGACACCGTCTCTAAAATGGATCTAGAATAATAAAGGAAGATAGTAAACCTTGACCTCTGGCCTTCACATTCACACATAAGTATGCAGTAACACATATACACACATATACTAGACATACATGAATAGAAAAAGATTCATCATAACCAAGCTGGTTCTCAAGATATATCTACATGATGGTTTAAAAATGAATGAGGCAGAGTTCCGGAGTCATTTCCAATGGAAGACAATAATGCCCTCTTATTTGAGAATCCCACCCACAACATATATGAACACACCAGGAAGCATGGCTTCAATAAGGCACAAAAATCTCAAATAATAAAAGAAAAACATCTATCATCACTTTAACTATATTAAAATTAACAAGTTATTTACACCTAATGATGCTACAAAGGAAAGGAAAAAACCAACCACCAACTAAGAGGAGATATTTGTAACACTTTAACCAAGTAGGCATTCAAATCTGCAATACGAGCAGGACTTCCATAAATCACTAAGAATAGACAAAACAACCCAGTAGAAAAATAGGCAAAGCTATTATGAATAGCTATTATACAGAGAACGAGATAACCTTCCAAAAGGAAAATCAATATGCATAATTCAGCTCAATGACAATGTGAAAATTTAAAACGCATACAAAAACTTAAATAAGTCCAAATGCTAGCCAAAGTGTGGATAAGTGTATGAAAATTGCCAAACATTTAGGCAAACAGCATACTTGACAAGCCAGAAATTATAGCGTAAGCATGTACTCTAGCAAACCTCTGTACATTTATACTAATGGAAATGTATAGGGTTGTACATAATAAAATATTAGAAAGGAACAAGTTTGTATATTACATTTTAAGCCGACATATGAACTGATACGAAATATATATTAAGTAAAGAAAGAAGATTTAAAAGTATTGAGAAAAAGACTGGTCCTGAGCTAGTTACCTCTTGAAACAAGGTTCACAGACAGTGGTAATTCTTGGTACTTTCTCTGGTTTTGTGCATGTCTTAAACTTTATATAATATAACCTCTTTTAAAAATTTAGTATGTTTTAGTCTAAATAAATAATTCTTATCTCAATAAAAAATGGGAGCCTAGATTTCCAGCTTTTCCTTGGACCATGGAAAGTTAGCAAAGAGCATTTCTCCTACCTTTAAAATAACAAATACCAGGCAATCTGCAAATTCACTCAGGTTCTTGAATCTATCAAAGAGCTGAGACTGCACAGTGAATTCAAATTTAAAGGGAAAGGACACAAGCATTGTTTTACCTGAGTAATAGTGGACAACGTCAAGCACGGTACTAAAACTCCTTACTGCTGCCAGCTGAGAATGAGCTAATAGACTAGGAAACCTTGGACCACAGGGAGAAGTCATACTCTCGCAGAAGCTATCAAGAAGTTCACATATAAAACCATTGGAGACAGAGGAATCCTCAAAAAAAAAGCCCTTCAGGGCTGGAGAGATAGCCTAGCGGTTAAGAGCACCGACGCTCTTGCAGAGGACCCGGGTTCGATCCCCAGCACCCACATGGCGGCTAAGAACCGTCTGTAACTCCAATTCCAGGAGAACTCCAGTTCCAGGGGAATCCGAGACCCTCTTCTGACCTCCGCGGCACTGCACGACACGGGTGCACAGACCTGCATGCAGACAGTAACATTCAATACAACATACAAAAATAAAATTAAAAAAAAAAAATTTTTTTTTAAAAAAAACAAAAGCCCTTCAGCAGCAGCTGCAGGAAAAGGCTGAAAGCTCCCATATGAATCCTCCTTTCCTTGACACATGAAACAAAAAAATACCAGGAAAGACAAGAGAATGCCATAATAGTAATTTAACTAAAGGGGACTCTTATTCATTGAAATTAACTCATGCGGTGTGGTGGCCACGCCTTTAATACTAGTACTTGGAGGCCAGAGGCACGCGGATCTTTGTGTGAGTTCAAGGCCAGCCTGGTCCTACAGGCGAGTTCCAGGGACAGCTGGGGCTACAGGGAGACCCTGTCTCAGAAAAGACCAAAAAAAAAAAAAAAAAAAAAAGAAAAAAGATTAATATCAGAATGGACCCATAAACCTAATGTACTGAAGTCAGGAGGCGAGCAAGCAGATCTCTGTGAGTGGAGGCCAGCCTGGTTTACACATTAAGTCCCAGGCCAGCTGGGGTTATAAGCAAAAAGACCCTGTCTAAAAAAAAAAAAAGGGGGGGGTGGATAATGTGTTTTTTTTTTTTTTTTTTAAAAGAAAAAAAAACTTTGTGATAGATTTCTTAGCTATGACAAATAAAATCAATCCAAAAAACAAAATACAAGCTATCTTTGCCAAACCCCCCAACCTCCCAAAAAACCCTCAAACCCTCACACCACTTAAGTGATGGCTTCACAAAACTTTTTAGCCAAATACCCACAAACTAAAAAAAATTTTGGTCTCTAATTTTTTTTTTTTACAGTAGTCAAAATTTGAACTATTTTCCTGTATCCGTAACGGACCCCCCCCCACTTTTACTCGCAGGGAATTGGGTCAATTTTCAAACCCCCATAAAAAATTATTTACCCTGTTTAACTGTAGCTTAAAATATAGCAAAGCTACTGAAAATGCTTAGACGGATACTTTATCCCTTAAACACAAAGTTTGGTCCTGGCCTTATTATTAGGTAGGTAGATTACACATGCCAGACTCCACGCTCCGGTGTTAAAATCCTTAGAATCTATTTGTAGACAAAAAGGGAAGGTATCAAGGCACACTAACCGTAGTGCTAAACGACTACCTTGCCTAGCCTTACAACCCGCTACGGGTGCTTACAGCAGTGATATACGACATAGCATTAAACGAAAGTTGACTTAGTATACCTTTTAGGGTTGGTAAATATCGTGCCAGCCACCGACGGTCAACGATAAACCCATACTGATAAACATACGGCGTAGGGTTTGTAAAAAAGACTAAAGGATTATAGGATAGAAAACGGCCCTTGAAGTAAAATTTTCATGGCCCTTATAAGAATCAATGACTGAAAGTATTCCTAATAAACTTGATACACGAAAGCTAAGATCCAATACTGGGATAGATACCCCACTATGCTAGCATAAACCTAGGTAATTCTTTTAAAAAAATAACTCGCCAGGGAACTTACTAGCAATTGCTTTAAAACTCAAAACGGACCTTGGGCGGTAGTTTACATCTGTCTAGAGGATCCTGTTCAATAATCGATAAAACCCTTATACCTTACCACCTCTTGATAATTCAGCCTATATACCGCCATCTTCACAAACCCTGTTAAGGAACAAAGTAAGCCCAATGATTTACCAATAAATACGTTAGGTCAAGGTGTGGCCTAATGAGGTGGGACAACATATGGGTCTACTTTGTCTCTCCCCAAAGAACACACGGAAACCCGTTTTTTGAAAAAAAAGGAGCGAAGGAAAGGGTTAGTAAGTAAATTAAGGAAATAGAAGTGCCTTAATATGAACATAGGGCAATGGAGTAAGTACACAACCGCACCGTCCCACTCCGCTCAAGTATATCAAAGACTTTTTTCCCCTAGCCTAAAAAATAACAAAGAAAAACATATTAAGAGGAGAAAGTCGTAACATGGTAAGCAACTCGAAAGTGTGCTTGGAAAAATCATAGTGTAGCTTAACTCAAAGACCCCTGGCTTACACCCAGAAGATATCCAATTCCAATGGACACTCTGAACATTAATTCTAGCCCCAAACTTAACGCAAACTTCACACTACCTAACACTTTAAATCAAAAACATTTAATTAATAAAATAAAAGTATAGGTGATAGAAATATTTTTTTGGCGCTATAGAGAAAGTCGTAAGGGAAAGATTGAAAAAACCCCAAGTATAAAAAAGCAAAGATTAAAACCTTTCACCTTTTGCATCAAATGAGCTTAACTAGAAGCACAATTAAACAACAACCGAACTTTAGTTATTTTTCCCGAAACCAAACGAGCTACCTATTAACAATTTTATGAATGAACCATCTATGTGGCAAAAGTATGTGGGATGATTATTAGGTAAGAGAGGTGAAAAACCTAACGAGCTTGGTGATAGCTGTTACCCTATAAAGTGAATTTTAGTTCAACTTTAACCTTACTTCAAAGACTTAACAATACAAACGTAAGTTACTTCACAAAACATAACTAAAAAAAATGCAAAGTAAGACCACAGATTGAGCCTAAAGCAACACAAACAGTCCTCAAATTTACTTTAGGTTACATCTATAAAAGGCCCATGGTAAACTGGAAACATATTTAATACCCTCCCAAACAGAACATTGTAGCTTAACAAACAGTGGCAAACTACAGAATTAGCTGTGTAGTCCAGTTCTCTGGTCACAATACGGCTGCCTGACACAGGATCAGAAAAGGCCATCAAGCTAACAACATGGAGTTCTATGGCAGCAGTAAAATAAAGATTACGTGATACGAGCTTTGTAAGCAAATGGATGGAACTCAAAAGCCCATTATGCAAATGAAGTAACATAGTCCGGGGGAAGCGAATGGTTTCCCTCATTTGTGGATGCTAACACCAAATCCCCAATTGAGCAGGAAAACTGACCCAACTTTATTATATATTCCACTGTAATTCTGAAAGCAACTGTGCTATGCCAATGTGAATCTCTTAATCGGGCTCTTAGAAATTGTTCTTATCCACTTGTATTCACTAGACACATTGTAATTGCCAAAATATATCGAAATGGAAGATATGTATTCATATTCTATCAATACAGTTCTTTTTTCTTTGTTTTTTTTGTCCTTTTTGAGAAACAGGGTCTCACCATGTAACCTCCAGTTGTCCTAGAACTCACTCTGTAGACCCAGGCTGGCCTTGAACTCACAACAGATTCAACCTGCCTCTGCTCCCAAGTTGCTAGACTAAAAGGCATGCACCAACACGCCGGCTCTATTCATATTTTTAACGCCTGCATGCAACTTTACTGTTAAAATGTGAATCTCTAAATGTGTTAGGAAATTCAACCTATAGTTATTAGTACAAACTTATGGAATTTTGATTTATGTGTGGAGTGTATATATGTTGATTTGCATTTTTACTTCTCTGACCAATCGATGTGCTTATAAAGATTTATCGTTAAAATGTATATATGCGCTATATTAGTTTCTAAGTTGGACGGCGCCATAACATTGAGTGAAAAGGACGTGTAATATTATACCCCCTAAGATTCAATTCGACAGGTCATACCACCACTGGCTATATATGGACAAAAAAACATATAAAAAACTACCAAACAGTAAACTTTTGATTGAAAAGATTATAAAAGACTGAGAAAAAGGGGCAAGGACAGGACTTAAACAATGTTGACAGAATCCATGGCTCTGGTGGGGGCGAGGGATCGTAAGGGGTGGACATGGGAATGGGGAGTGATTGAAGTATAATTTGACTAAGTAAATAAGTACATGAAATGAGGGCTGGAGAGATCGGCCTAGCAGTTAAAGAGTGCGACTGCTCTTGCAGAGGACCCGGGTTCGATCCCCAGCACCCACATGGCACATAGAACCGTCTGTAAACTCACATTCCAGGAGAACTCCAGTTCCAGGGGAATCCAACACCCTCTTCTGATCCCAGCAATTGCACGACATGGGTGCAGAACCAACATGCAGACAGTACATTCATACACATACAAAAAAAAAAAATGTATGAAATGCACTCAATAAAAACATAACTTAAAAAAATCGAGATGAAAAGGGAAACACTCCTCATGTAGTATAGTGGTGAAAGAAAGAAAAAAAGGGAAACATCACAACAATACACCCAAAAAGATGGCAGACAATCATCAACAAGATTCAATGTCCAAAAATCTTTATCTACTAAAATTTGTAAAACTAAGAGAAATGGGATGAATATCTGAAATCCTGGGAAATCACCAAAGCTTAACCAAGAAGATAACTGGCAAGCTTAAACAGACCCCCCATACATATGAGGAAATAAGAAACAAGTAAATTCAAAACCTCCCAGGTTAAAAAAAAAAAAAAAAAGCCANTTAAAAATTTAATCAAGATAAATCTAATATGTTTTTAAGTCCCAACCGCCTTAACCTTGCCAGTCCCCCCATAATTTTGCACTCTCTTTTATGACGTCTTCCTCATCCTTCAAAGAGGCATTTATACTTCTTTTTCTTCTTCTCTGATGCGCTGTCCATCAATCACCAATCCAATTATTATCTATAGCCTCAGAATATAAAACACAGCGAACACCAAGAGTGATACTCTAACGAATTAACATATTTATAATATTTAAATGCTACGATTTATAGGAGGTGCTTTAGACTCTAATAAAATCAATACCTTTTACCACTTGTTGCCTAATTATTGGAACCTTATCTCTCACAGGAATTCCCTTCGTCACAGGTTTTTACTCAAAAAACCTAATCATAACCAGAGTCTCTAAGTAAACCACGACGTTTCAACTGAAATACGCAGCGATAAAAACGAGCAGACCTTGACTCACTTAACTCACTGTTCCGTTATTAGCAGTAAGCCCATTCTTCTAGATTGCCAACAATCGCGCGTCACACTGTTGCTTACCATAGCAACTTACAGAATCCCAAGAAATTGATATTGCTTTCTTCCAGTTAACTAATATCAAATATCCACCGTTCTTCCCTTCCTCATCTCACCATAACGATCCCCCAGGAGAATCAACCTGAAATTAGATTACCCGGCCCCATCCTTTAAAATTCGTCAGCAACATCTGTGCACATAAGGCATGCGGCTTAGACCAGAGCCATGCCTGCCTCAATTCACTAAAAATGCATTAACTACGAGCGCTACGACTAGTCTTAAATGGGCTTACCCATCACGACGAACGTTTGGGTTTACTAAGTACAGCAACAATACATTCATATATACTTACGCCTCTTTATTCTCACACCTTCTAGGATCTCCATATCCCAATTTAGAAATTAATCTATACAATCTCCCTTTTTTCATATATTTATCACTATCATCTCGGTACTCATGCGCCAAACAGACCTTAAACCAACAACAACAATCCACAACTTTAATAATCCCGTTATATTAAAGTTTACTCGGCACTTCCTAATATTTGTTCTATCCGCTTACTGTAAACCAGTATCGGCGTAAACCTGTTACCTCTTAATATAATGTATTTGTGGGTATAAAATGAATTAAGCCAATAACATCCGCAAGCTAATACCCTAGAATCTATATATTCTGTACTAGAAAAACCTATCATTAATCTTAAACTCTCCCTAAACCGCTCCAAATTTATATCTACATGCAACTTTACTATTAAAAATTCCTTCATTGGCCTCTAAACGCAGTGCAACAAATCACCCAGTCCTAAAACCAACAAATATGAGATGGTAAGTGAAAAAAAGTTCCCTATTGAACCGCCTTCTTCTATAATTTGGAGTGCTTTTAGGCCCATACTAAATGATAAACTTTTAATCATTATGTCCTTGTATTACTTCCCTTATATTTGACTTTCTGGCGATAGTCCTAAAACTAGCTTTATCTTTTCGTCCACCCTTTTAGAACTAATAAATTATTTACCTAATGTCTTAATACCCGCCAGATACAGATATATATAATATTAACTAGCATGTATCTTATGAAAGAAACAAGTGTTTTCAAAACCACACGTCGTCAAACAATTTATAATCCAAAGTGTAACACACCCCCAGCCATCCCCCATCATCCCAAAGTCTCTTAGCTTTCTCAACCCTTCCTAACTCTATTTAGGCTACATCCATATCCAGCACCTAAAACCTATTCTTCCTGCCACACTGTCAGAATCGCTGTTTTAAACTTCAACCACTAAACTTACCATCCTGTCGATCACTCAATTTATGGGCTTATGCTTATCATCTCGATTCCTGGTTTCGAACAGGTGGAGTCTCCAATAATCATCCTTAACATAATTAAGTCTCTCTTCATAATGTTTCAAACTCATTCTTCATGCCTAATAATAGCAATTAAGTAAAATGAGTTCATTAAAAGTAATTACACTCTAAATATCTTTATCTTATTTGCCTACATAATTACAATGTCAAGTAACAACATTAAATCCAATTTTTATCTAGCTCCAATGTCTCACCTGGAAACTTCTTCAACAGGCATATCTGCAGTTGACTTATTCATACCATAAATAGCCGAATCTAATCCACACCCCACACCAAATGAATTTATCTAAAATCAAAAACAATTTATCATTCCCAAGAATGCCCCCCAGAACCTAATGTCCACCCACACCAATCCTTAAATCACCATTCACATACTAAAGAATGACCCAATTAATATATCTCCCTGTAAATAAGGGGTTGAAAGTGATATCCTGAATAACAACCTCCCGATCGTAACACACGCTAAGCTTAAAAAATAGTATTTACAACTAAATATACAAGACCATTATCTTATTGCGACCATTTACTAACACTATCAAGTATTGTTCCATTAACCCATAATGTACCTACGAATTTCGAGCAATGTAAGAGAAACTTCATCTCTGAGTCGTGTAAATGCTCCAAAAAGCTGGCCTCTATACTGATAGTAAAGACAACTCATACAATGTAGCCATCCTACGAAAATATACTCTAATTCCCCCCCCTAATTTGTAGTCATCCCCCTACTGATTCCCAGATACTTGATACTCATCGTCCTTACATCCGCATGTTCTATCTTGTCTCCTCTTAATATGATGATTCTTCTTTCTTCTTTTATTAAATTGGTAAAAGAAGTTTTCATCCACTAATACCCCCAGACCAACAGATTACGAAATATGACTGCCACACCTTGCTCTCTCTATGGTATCTGCCTCAATCATATCATGTGAAAATTATTACAGGCTCTGTATACTTCATCTTAGCTGCTATAATTCACTTATCTACTACTCCAATACACCACTAAGCTTCTTCTATCCTGCTCAGTCTGCTTCAGTGCTAATCTCCCCTCCACTTCGGCTTCTTATTTATCTCTTGTCGACCAAAACAAGTAAGACTTCCGATGTTTGCTGGGCTAGCTTTGAGCACGACAGCTACATGATTCAACGGCTACCCGGTTAGAGCCCTCATCCATTAATTTTTCATCTGCCGTCTCTAAGAACCCCTAACGTATTATTGCATTTGAGTCGCCGGAATCTATGTATGGCTCCTTTACAACATTACATCCTCATTTTGGTATTATAACTTTGAAAATTACTAATTGTAATTACTTAATACTATTCCGTTTTGCCTTAGTAAATCTTTCGATGTCTATAGCAACCGCTTTCGGTAGAATTGTTCTATCTCTACATGTATGAACAGATTATCGACTTTAGGCTACACAGTAAATATCAGCCATAAAAACTTGACTTCATCATCTATTCACAATAGGACCCACCTTAGAATGAATTTGTACTGTTAGGATCTTTCTGTTATAATAATATGCTCCCATAACGGGATTTATCTATCACCTAGTTATTTATTTTCCGCCATCCATTTCATCTCCCTATGACATATCTAAACCATTTATCAACCCGCCAATTTAACATGGCCTCGCTGATCTTCAATACTTCATGCTAGTCCACTTACTTTTTACTGCTCAAACAGGTCCCTTCTCCATAGCCAGAAATTGAAACCCTACCAATGTTCGCTAAACGTCTATAACAAAAACGGAACTATATAATCCCTCCCATCTGCCTACCTTCGGATACCAAAGCAGTAACTTACAAAGAATGAGGGTAATCTAAGGCTTCTCCCTCTATGTCGTCTAGAGGCTTCTCCTTATTCAAAAAAATCGTTATTCTCACTACACACTATTAATGGGTTCGCCCATGATTCTACCTACGCAGAAAGCTTGACCTTAGTACAATTCTACTACTCCCCTGCTACACGCCCCATCGTAAAAAATCTCTCACCTCTGAATGAATCCGAACACCGCATTGTTTCATATTCCTAGTTAAGTCATTTTTCTCATTCCGTTTTACATCACCATACCTCATGTCATGTATACCTTATGATATCCATGCTTTACGCCTCGAAGATTCCCCTCTAGATAAAACACTTCATGTGAGGGACCCCCGCTCGCATTGGGCACCATTATTTAGTACCAATTCTTACCCTAAAAGTAGACTAAACAAAATATACCTCTCTTGAAATCGTAACTTTCTTATCTCCTTTCATTAACATATCCTCACACTACACCCCTCACTGCTCTACACTAACCCGTGGAGGTTGGGATCTTAGGAAGCCTATTACCACTTAAAGCCAAAATGTCTATTATTGAATACATAGAGCCTTACATAGCGCTAATTATACACTTGTGCACTGAATGAAATATTAGGCCCTGCTCTCACACCAGTTAAGAGATACCCCTTATAATTCTCTATATAAATTACCAAATCGCTCCTACTCATCATGAGATCCTTCATATTTACATCATCCCGTAGCTAGTATGAGTACGTTTCTCATCCTTTCAACCCCTAACTCACTGATGAGTCTACCTACAGCACTAAATATAAGCTTAGGAGACCCAAAGCACTAAAATACTTCGATGAAATCTCTTAAAACTCAACCACTCAGTAACTACTATTTGACTATAAACCTAATTTCCATTTCTTTGATATATACCTTACGGTTCTGGTAAACCAAATAAATATGGAAATATAATAAATTATGAATTCCCAGCAAAGATCTTCCAGATTTGGGTATAAAAAAAACCTGTCTTTCGGGACCATTTAACCCCAACACGTAATATTGCAGCTTATCCAACCGTACTTCTACCTTGCAACACACTATATACCATTCAATAACAATATATTAAAATTAAACAACACTCGTATCTTGCCGTATAAATTAACATAGTATAGTACCTTAATTGAATATAAAAGTAATATAAAAGTATACAAATTCAATTCCCACAATAAAATATATTTTTTTGGACTGAGAATTATCATTAAAGTAATCACTTAATTAAGTAGTGAAATATCATTTATTATATACATTATATTACAATTTACATGATCGTACATTGTAAAATCTAATGTCATGCTCGAACCTGAGTTGAATATCACCATCAGCTTATACTTGAGGGAAAACAACATATAAGAATCCTTGACAGTAAATAAATATTAAACTTATCAACGGAACTCAGATAATAATACTTCTAAAAAACACTATATAATATATCTTATATAGTTTCGATAGCCATAAAAAGTATAAATAACTAACTCATAACTACCGATAAATAAAAGTTACCAAGACTATCACAATTTTGATTGGATGGCAAAACATAACCTAATAGTCACCAACTAAACTTCTAAAAATTCTTAGTCCTCATACTCTCGCACCTTCACATCGGCGATCTGATAATGTCTATACTCAGGCTACCCTACTACTAAAACGTAATATAACACAAATATCATTATCACCCAACATGAAATTCGTTCTATAGAGGTATACCTGGCCCTTTAAGATGCAAATATATATTCCGAATCACTTAGCCAACAGCAATGTTCATATATTCAAATATTAAAAGGCTTGAATCCTTCCAGTTCATGGCTGAACTACTAATCCCCCATTTTAAACCATGGCCCGCATATGGAAGTAAGAATCCTAGGATTGCTCCCTTTATATATGATAGACACACCTAATTCCATCCTCTCACCACACCAAATTAATCAAACCACATCAACGGCCGCAAGAACAACTAGAGGCTAAGCGGTCCGCTCTTCTAGCCGCGCCCGGGGCCCATATTAATGGATACCTTTCATTTCAGATAGGCTATACTGATGATCTTCACAGACATCTATTGTACCTCACTTCAGAGCGGTCCATTTATACTGCTTGTTTAGTGTCGTCCTCTACATGTATCTTCGCCCGCTAAATAATCACTAGTCTCGAATTGGTCTATTTAAATGTAAATTGTCTAATCAAGAACACCTATTCATGGAGACACTGACCACAACATGAACTTGTAATACTGTGCCTCAACGTTGTCATGCATTGTTTCGAATTCTAATTTTTAGGATGATGCTCAGTGAGTGGTCAGCTGATACTCGTCAAGGCTTGAGGTGATTCGACAAGTGGAATCATTTATGTTTTTATAATTATCGGGTTAACCTGTATGATTCTTGATTCCATCACAAATGCCGAGATTGAAATTGTTACAGTCTATATTGAGTACCGAGACATATCATATAATTATTAGTATTAATGTCAAAGCATGTCTAGTAATATCCCACAAATTACTATTCAACTTAAGTAAAACTAATATGGCTCTTTGCAATATGAATTAATGAGCTTGTGGTAAAAGCCGGACAAGTAAATTTTAAATTTTGTTATTTGTACCAGGATAACCTTAAAATCATTTTTAAAAGTTGTTCCCAAAATAAGTATACTTATAATAGTATACAAAGAACTTTATTACAATGGACAATAACTCCTTCAAACCCCCCAAAAAATAAAAAAAAGAAAAATTAATGGTTCCACATCCCTGCACAGCAAAGGTGTGCAGTAGACCAAAAAACTAAAAAATTTCTTGACAAATACTATTTTTTTTATACGGTATCTAAAAATTTGACCTATTTTCTTGTATCCGTAACTGACCCCCCCCCCACTTTTACCCCAAGGAATTAAGTCAATTTTTCAAACCCCATAAAAAAAAATTACCCTGTTAATGTAGCTTAAAATAAAGCAAAGCACTGAAAATGCTTAGACGGATAGTTTATCCCATAAACACAAAGGTTTGGTCCTGGCCTTATTATTAGTTGTAGGTAGACTTACACATGCCAGACTCCACGCTCCGGTGTAAAATCCCTTAGAATCTATATTTTAGACAAAAAGGAGAGGGTATCAAGCACACTAATAGTTGCTAAAGACACCTTGCCTAGCCACACCCCCACGGGTTACAGCAGTGATAAAAATTAAGCAATAAACGAAAGTTTGACTTAGTCATACCTTTTAGGGTTGGTAAATATCGTGCCAGCCACCGCGGTCATACGATAAACCCATACTAATAATCATACGGCGTAGGGTGTGTAAAAAGACTAAAAATTAATAGGATAGAAAACGGCCCCTTAAGTAAAATTTTCATGGCCCTTATAATAATCAATGACGAAAGTATTCCTAATAAGCTTGATACACGAAAGCTAAGATCCAAACTGGGATTAGATACCCCACTATGCTTAGCCATAAACCTAGGTAATTCTTTTAACAAAATAACTCGCCAGGGAACTACTAGCAATTGCTTAAAACTCAAAGGACTTGGCGGTACTTTACATCTGTCTAGAGGAGCCTGTTAAATAATCGATAAACCCCGTTATACCTTACCACCTCTTGCTAATTCAGCCTATATACCGCCATCTTCAGCAAACCCTGTTAAGGAACAATAGTAAGCCCAATGATTTACCCATAAATACGTTAGGTCAAGGTGTAGCCTATGAGGTGGGCAACAATGGGCTACATTTTCTCCCCAAGAACACACGGAACCTTTTTTGAAAAAAAAAGGCGAAGGAGGATTTAGCAGTAAATTAAGAATAGAGTGCTTAATTGAACATAGCAATGAAGTACGTACACACCGCCCGTCACTCTCCTCAAGTATTAAACTTTTTTCCCTACCTAAAAACAACAAAGAAACATATTAGAGGAGACAAGTCGTAACATGGTAAGCATACTGGAAAGTGTGCTTGGAAAAATCATAGTGTAGCTTAACTCAAAGCCCCTGGCTTACACCCAGAAGATTCCATTCCAATGGACACTCTGAACATTATTCTAGCCCAAACTTAACCAAATTCAACTACCCAAATAACCTTAAATCAAAACATTTATTAATAAAATAAAGTATAGGTGATAGAAATATTTTTTGGCGCTATAGAGAAAGTACCGTAAGGGAAAGACTGAAAAAATCCTAAGTACAAAAAAGCAAAGATTAAACCTTTTACCTTTTGCATAATGAACTAACTAGAAAATAATAACAAAACGAACTTTAGTTATTTTCCCCGAAACCAAACGAGCTACCTAATAACAATTTTATGAATGAACCCATCTATGTGGCAAAATAGTGGGATGATTACTAGGTAGAGGTGAAAAACCTAACGAGCTTGGTGATAGCTGGTTACCCTATAAATGAATTTTAGTTCAACTTTAAACTTACTTCAAAGACTTAACACTACAAACGTAAGTTTACTTCCAAAAACATAACTAAAAAATGCAAAGTAAGACCACAGATTGAGCCTAAAGCAACACAAACAGTCCTCAATTTACTTTAGGTTACATCTTAAAAGGCCCATGGTAAACTGGAAACATATTTAATACCCTCCCAAACAGAACATTGTAGCTTAACAAACAGTGCAACTACAGAATTAGCTGTGTAGTCAGTTCTCTGGTCACATAGGCTGCTGACCAGGATCACGAAAGGCATCACGCTAACATATGGAGTTCTATGCAGCAGTAAAGAAAGATGGATCATGAGCTTTGCTAGCAAATGGATGGAACTCAAAGCCATTATGCTAAGTGAAGTAACATAGTCCGGGGGAGGCGAATGGTTTCCCTCATTTGTGGATGCTAACACCAAATCCCCAATTGGCAGGGAAACTGACCAACTTTATTATATTTCACTGTATTTGAAAGCAAGTGTGCTATTCCAATGTGAATCTCTTAATGGGCTCTAGAATTGTCTTACCACTTGTATTCACACATTGTAATTGCCATATATGAATGGAAGATATGTATTCATATTCTATTCATATTCTTTTTTTTTTTTTTTGTCTTTTTGAGACAGGGTCTCCCTGTAGCCCCAGCTGTCCTAGACTCACTCTGTAGACCAGGCTGGCCTTGAACTCACAAAGATTCACCTGCCTCTGCCTCCCAAGTGCTAGGACTAAAGGCATGCACCACCACGCCCGGCTCTATTCTTATTTATTTTTTTTTTTTTTTTTGTCTTTTTGAGACAGGGTCTCCCTGTAGCCCCAGCTGTCCTAGACTCACTCTGTAGACCAGGCTGGCCTTGAACTCACAAAGATTCACCTGCCTCTGCCTCCCAAGTGCTAGGACTAAAGGCATGCACCACCACGCCCGGCTCTATTCATATTTTTACCTGCATGCAACTTTACTGTTAAAATGTGAATCTCTAAATGTGTTTAGGAATTAACCTATAGTTTATTTAAAGAATTTGGAATTTTGATTTATGTGTGGAGTGTATATATGCATATTTTGGAATAATATAAAATTAAAAGGAACAAAAAAAGAGAAAAACATATTCAAAAAACTGACCAAAACAGTAAACTTTTGCATTGAAAAGATTATAAAAGACTGAGAAAAAGGGGCAAGACAGGACTTAACATGTATGACAGAATCCATGAGCTCTGGTGGGGGGCGGGGGACGTAAGGGGTGGACATGGATGGGGGAATGAGTCTAAATTTGACTAAGAAATGTATGAAATGGGGCTGGAGAGATGGCCTAGCAGTTAAGAGTGCCGACTGCTCTTGCAGAGGACCCGGGTTCGATCCCCAGCACCCACATGGCACCATAGAACCGTCTGTAACTCCAATTCCAGGAGAACTCCAGTTCCAGGGGAATCCAACACCCTCTTCTGACCTCCGCAGCATTGCACGACATGGGTGCACAGACCAACATGCAGACAGTACATTCATACACATAAAAAAAAAGAAATGTATGAAATGCACTCAATAAAAAATAACTTAAAAAAATCGAGATGAAAAGGGAAACATCTCCTCATTAGTATAGTGGTGAAAGAAAAAAAAAGGGAAACATCACAACATACAACAAAAAGATGCAGACAATCAATCACACAAGAATACTTCAAAAATCTATACTCTACTAAATTTGTAAAACCTAAGAGAAATGGATGAATACCTGAAATCCTGGAAATCACCAAAGCTTAACCAAGAAGAAACTGGCAGCTTAAACAGACCCATAACATATGAGGAAATAGAAACAGTAATTCAAAACCTCCCAGGTTAAAAAAAAAAAAAGCCCAGGCCCAGATGGATTTATGGCAGAATGCTATAAAAAAACATTTAAAGAGGACTTATTATTACTTAAATTGTTCAAAAGGAAAGAAACAGAGGGAAATATCCCAAATTCCTTCTATGAAGCCAGCATCACTCTAATATCAAAACTAGGAAAAGATACAACCAAAAAAACTATAGATCCATTTCATTAACGAACTTAGATACAAAAATTCTCAACAAAATACTTGCAAACTGTATACGGATGTACATGAAAACGATCATTCATCCTGACCAAGTTAGATTTATACTAGAGATGCAGGGATCTGCATAAGTAAATCAATAAATATCATAAAGCACATAAATGGACTGAAAAACAAAAACCACACGGTCATCTCAATTGATGTAGAAAAAGCCTTTGACAAAATCTAGCATGCCTTCATATTTAAAGTCCTAGAGGGAACTGGACTGGAGGGAACATTCCTCAACATAATCAAAGCCATATACAAGAAACCCACAGCCAACATCATCCTAGATGGGGAAAAAGTAGAAGCATACCTGTTAAAGTCAGGAACTTGGCAAGGCTGCCCCCATCTCCATTCCTCTTCAATATAGTGCTTAAAATGCTTGCCAGAGCAATAAGACAAGAAAGGGAAATGGAAGGAGTACTAATTGGAAAAGAGGAGGTCAAACTATCCCTTTTTGCAGATAATAAGATAGTTTATCTAAGAGACGCTAAAAACTCCACCATAAAAGTCCTAGAAACAATTGAGAGTTTCAGTAAAGTGGCAGGACACAAAATTAACCTAGAAAAATCAGTAGCCTTTCTTTATACCAACAACAAGCAATTGGAGAAGGAATATAAGGAGAAGTCCCCAATCACAATAGCCTCAAAAAAAAAAAAAAAAACCCTTGAACCTAGCTAACCAAAAGACACCAAATATCTTCTACAACCAAAATTTTAAACCCTCTGAAGAGTGAAGAAAACACCAGAAGATGGGAGACCTCCCCATGCCTCATTGGATTGGAAAAATTAATATAGTAAAAATGTCCATCCGACCAATTAATAATACAGATTCATATGAAATACCGCAATTAATCCCTAATGAGTTTTTCACGAACTTAGGGGAAAAAATCCTTAATTCATATGGAAAAACAAAAGGCCCCAGATATCCAAAGCAACCCTGAGCAAAAAGAGCAATACAGGGTGGTGTGGTTTTGGATGAGTGTCCCCCATAGGCACTAGGTATTCCAACATTTGTCCTCCAGTTGGGGCGCATGTTTTTGGAGGTCTTGGAGGGTGTGTGCCGCTGCCTAGAGGAAGTGCATTGTTGGGGGAAGCTTAGTGAGTTTAAACAAGTCCTGTGGTCTACGGTTGCCCTCCCTCTGTTTCCTTGCTCATTGCGACATGTGACCCTCAGTTTTTCTTCCTCCAGCCAGCCACGCTTCCTCGCCACAATGGACTCTAATTCCCTGGAACCACCAACCAATCCGTAAGCTCAAATAAACTCTCCTTTTATATAGTTCCTGGTCATGGTGCATTTTCATATCACAGCAACAGAAAAACTGACTTAATACAGTAAATTGGTACCAGTAGGTGGCTTGTTGTTCTGTGGAACGACTTGACAATGTGGTTTTGGAGAAATGTGAAGACTTTGGCACTTTGAGGCTAGAACGCGTAGGACTATTGTAAGAAGAGATTAAAGGGTCCATTCTAGTGGAGGCCTGGAGAAAGCATGGACTGCAAAAGATGTGGTTTCCAGGGAAAATAAAGACAGGCATGCAACTGGCGATTTTTGATAAAGAGTCTGTGCAGAGCATTTGCCCTACACCACAAAATGCTTCCTGATGCGTTAAGTTGAAAAGCAATGGACTGAGTGTCTTGGCGGAGGATATGTCAAGACAGCCTATGTAGAAATGGTGGCCGTGGCTTTTAATGTGAATTTGTGGCAGATCTACAGTGAAGAGCAAATGGGGCAGAGGAATGCAGATGTACAGTTTGGATCTGAAACTGCACTAGGAAGGATTAAAAGGTGGGTTGCCAAGGCTTGTGAAGGAGAGTTTCCTTTTGATAAGGAATTAAATGATGTAAGGAAGGGCCCGAGATTTACAGCAAAAGCAATCATACACCAACAATAGGGAAAGAGTACTTCAGGTCACCACACCCGCTAATCCTCCAGCAAGTCCAGGGCAGAAAAAATTGCAAACATGTGTTAAAATAAGCAGATCCATCCGATCTTCGCAGCCAAACATCTTTGAACTCGGCAGTTCATTCACCGTGGTGCTGGACTTTAGAGGCCATGAAGTTTGCAAGAGGGAAGGGGTCATCAGTTCGTTCCTCCACAGTTTCAGAGAGCTGCCAAGGCAGGCAGAGCGCAGCAGGGTTGTCCCTGCAATAAAAAAGGCCCTGACAGCAAGTACATGAAGGTCTTTGTGAAGCTGTGAAGCCTGGCTTGGCACAGGAGACCCACAGAAGACATTCCGAGATGCCAGACCTGTGAGATTTATTTGCCAAGGAGAGCTGCATATAGGGAGATGGTACATCCTAAGAAGAATATTGTAGCAATCTAAAGCTGGAAAGAGCTGAGGGCCAGCAAGCCCTTTGGAAGTCAAGTCCCGAAGTTGCATGTGGAGCTACAGGACTTGGTGTTTGCCCCATGCTCTGGTTTTCGGTCTTGTTTTGGTCCGTATTCCCTCACTATCTCTCTATCTCTCCCTTTTGGAATGTGGAATGCGCTATTCAGTTCCACTGTAATGGGGAGTATGTAATTTGTCTTTTGGGATTTAATTGCTTTTAAGGAGCTTCAGCTTAAGTAGATTTGCTGATCTCAGAAGAGACTTTGGACTGTGGACTTTTCTTTTTTGTTTTTAAGTTCTAATTCTATTTTATTTTTGATATTAATTTTTTTATTATTTTATTTTGTTATTGTAGGGTGAATGTAATTGTCTGCATGCAGGTCTGTGCACCCATGTCGTGCAATAACGCGGAGGTCAGAATAGAGGGTTCCTCAGATTCGGCCCGGCGGGGGGTGGAACTGGAGTTTCTCCTGGAAGGGAGTTAGGCGGTTCTTAGCTCGCTATGTTGGTGCTGGGGATCGAACCTGGCTGGGTCGCACGTCCTTGCAAGAGAGATGGTGCTTTAACCGGACTGTGGACTTGTGAATGGCATTGAAACTGGTAAAGACTATGGGGACTTTTTAAGTTGGGACTAAATGCATTTGCATTTTATATGGTCCAGAGCCGTATGGGGGCCAGGGAGTGGAATGTGGTGGTTTGTGGATGAGTGTCCCCCATAGGCGTCTAAGGTATTCAGACATTTGTCTCCCAGTTGGGTGCGCTGTTTTTGGAGTCCTGGATGGGTGCCCGTGCCTAGAGGAAGTGCGTTATTTGGGGCAGGCTTAGTGAGTTTTAAACAAGCCCTCGTGGTCGAATCACAGTGCCCATCTTGTTTCCTGGTGCATTGCTAGGTATTAGTGACCCCTCAGTTTGACTTTCTCCAGTCTCCAGACGCCGCACTACCTGCCAATGTACTGCTAATTCCCTCCTGGGAACCGGCAATTGTATCTCAAAAACTTTCCGTTTATAAGTTCTTGGTCATGGTGCTTTTAATGGTCACAGCAGCACAAAAAGTGTACCTAATACAAAGGAGGATCACTAATACCATCAATACTGGAACTATCCTTGCAGGGGCTACCAGTGATAAAAATCAGCCTGGTAACTGGCAAAAAACAGAACTAGACCAATGGAACAATACTTGAAGTCCAAACTATATCAACCAGGCAATTTTTACACACGCTATATTTTGTACAGAAAGGGCTAAGACGACTCAATGGAGGCAAGAAACACTCTTTCAAGGTCAATGGTGTTGGCAAAACTGGACTCACACGCTGTGGTTGAGAAGAATAAAAATTAAAAAGCCCTACGCCCTTACTACATATCCTGTTATAAAAAATCAACTCCAAATGGATCAAGAACCTCAATGTGAAACCTGAAACTCTAAATGATAGAAAAAGAACGTTGAGCAGTAACTACATGAGACATTAGGAGTAGGAAAGTATTCTAAATTAGACACAGCTGCATAGGAAATAATGTGGGAACCTTATTAAAATCAAAAGCCTTCTCGTACTTAGCCAATAAAGCAACACCCAAAGAATGAAGAGAAAACCGAGAGTGTGGAGGAAACCTTAACAGTGATCCATCTGACATGATACATTAACATCGCAAATAACTAGACTACTCGCAAAACCAAAGGGAGAAGAAAACAAATGACTCACTCAAGAAGATAAAGCTTAAACGAACAATCCCACAAAATGAGAACGTAGAAAGATGGTGAGAATGTCTAAAAGTGTTCAAAGGGTATCATCGTAATTAAGGAAATGAAATCAAAATATTGAAAACCTTTAAGATTTCATCTTATCTGGTAATGACTGGGTATCGCATCAAGAAAACAAAGTATCCAAATGCATGGAGAGGTTTGTGGGAGAAAGGGGAATGCTCTGCTGGTGGGGATTCCATTGCTTGGTGGGAATGAAACTATTACTCCTACAACCACTATGAAAAACATTGTGAAGAACTCTTAAAGANTAGGCCTCAAAAAAAAAAAAATAAGAAAAACCTTGAAACAAAGCTAACCAAAGACACAAAGACTCTACAACCAAAATCTTAAACCCCTGAAGAGTGAAGAAACAACCAGAAGATGAGAAGACCTCCCATTGCTCATGGAATTGGAAAAATTATTAGTAAAAATGTCCTCCTACCCAAAGCTTAATATACAGATTCAATTGCAATCCCAATAAAATCCCTATTGTAGTTTCTCAGACTAGGGAAAAAGTCCTTTATTTCATATGGATAAACAAAAGGCCCCAGATAGACAAATCAACCCTGAGCAAAAAAAAAAAAAAAAAAAAAAAAAAAAAAAAAAAAAAAAAGAAATGAGTGTCCCCCATAGGCCTAGGTACTTCAGACATGTTGTCTCCAGTTGGTGGCGCTGTTTGGAGGTCTTAGTGGAGGTGTGGTCCTGGCTATATTTGTGACAGTAGGCAAATTCTGGTAGAGGCATTGGGTTTGGGGGAAGGCTTAGTGAGTTTAATTCAAGTCTCGCTGTCTACAGGTGTTCCCACTCTATTCTGTGAACTCTATTGCGAGAGGTGACCTCAGTTTGCTTCTTCCAGTCCACCGCCCACGCTTCCCGCCATCAATGGACATTCTAAATTCTCCTGGACCACCAATCGTCAAACGCTCAAATGTAAACTACTCCTTTTATAAGTTTTCCTTGGTCGTGGCGTTTTATCAAAGCAACAGGAAACTGAACTTAACAGTAAATGTTTGGTACCAGAGAGAGGGCTGTTGTCTGTGAAGAAATCCCTGACCATTGTTGGATGTTTGGAGAAATGTGGAAGACTTCTGAACTTTGCGCTAGAAAGGCTGTTGACTAACTGTAAGCAGAGCTTAAAAGACCATTCTAGTTGGAGGCCTGGAAGAATACAATGGCTGCAAATACGATATGTGGTTCCAGTAGGGAAAATATTTAAGACTTAAAGGCAGGCAACTGTTTTGATATGTTGATAAAGAGTCTGGCAGCATGGCTGCCCTCAGGCTCCAAATCTGCCTGATGCTAGTTGAAACAATAGCAATGGACTGTATGTCTTTATGTGCCGGATGGAGTATTTTCAGATCAGTCCTAAGTAGAATGGCTTGGTGGCGTGGCTTTTAATGATGAATATTTGTGCAGATCTACAGTGAAGAGGAGCAAATGGGGCAGAATAGGAAATTTTGCCAGAATCTGTTACAGTTTGGATCTGAAAACTTCACTAGGAAGATTGAAGGTGGTGCCAAGGCTTGTGGAGGAGAGTTTTCTTTTGATAAGGAGTTTAAATTGATTAAGGAAGGGCCTCGAGTTTTACAAGCAAACAAAAGAATCATACCTTCAGGGCAAGACCAAACCCAGCTAATCCTCCAACAAGATCCAGGGCAAGAGAAAAATTGCTATAATTTGGGTTAAAGTAGGAGAGATTCCTCCCGAACTTGCAGCCAAACTTCGGGGAATCGTCGGCAGTTTTCATCACGTTCGGCTGCTGGCTTTAGAGGCATGAACTTTGCAAGAGTGAAGGGGTCATCAGTTCTTCCTCCACATTTCAGAGAGCTGCCAAGATCACGCAGAGTGCAGCAGGGGGTCCCTGCCTAAAGATAGGCCCTTAAAAGAACAGAGAAGGGCCATTGCATGAAGCTGTGAATGTTGAAGCCTGGTTGGCAGCAGAAACCAGAAGAAGACATCAGATGCGTCAGACTGTGATAGTTTGCCAAGGATGAGCTCAATATATGGAGTGTTACTGGCCTAAGAAAGAGATTTGTGTTGCAAGCAAAGCTGGGAGCTGAGCCATCTAAGCCCCTCGGAAGTTCAAAGTCCCAGAAGTTGCATGTGGACCTACATGATTTGGCGTTTGCCCTGCTGTTTTTCAGTCTTGTTGTGGTCCAGTATTTCCTCCACATGCCGATTGCTCGCCGTTGGAATGGGATTGTGTATTTGGTTCCAATGTTCATTGGGAGTATGTAATTTTGTCTTTTGATTTTACAGAAACTTACAGTTAAAGAGATATTTTGCTCTGAGTCTCAGGAAGGACTGGGTGCGACTCGATGACTTTTTTTTTTTTTTAAGTTCTAATTTATTTTTTATTTTTAATTTTTTATTTATCTTTATGTTTCTGTCATGTGTGATGAATGTTATTGTCTGGCATCGTCATGGTCTTCGTTGCACCCATGTCTGTTGCAAGCTGCGTTTGGTGTGGTGTGTGACGGGTCTCTAGTGTGTGTTACTAATGTGGAGTGGTGTGTGTCCAGTATCCCCTGAACTGGAGTCTCCGGTGGGAATTGGATGGGGGGTATACATGTCTGTGGGGTGTGCGTGGTGGGGTGGTGGGGTTTTGCCGCCATGTGGTGCTTGCGGGATTGAACCCGGGTCCTCTGCGGAGTTAATAGCAGTCGGTGCTCTTAACCTTGGACTGTGGACTTTTGAATGGCATTGAAACTGGTAAAGACTATGGGGACTTTTAAGGTTGGACTAAATGCATTTTGCATTTTATATGGTCAAGAGCCTATGGGGGCCAGGGAGTGGAATGTGGTGGTTTGGATGAGTGTCCCCCATAGGCTCTAGGTATTCAGACATTTGTCTCCAGTTGGTGGCGCTGTTTTTGGAGGTCTTGGAGGGTGTGGCCGTGCTAGAGGAAGTGCGTTGTTGGGGGCAGGCTTAGTGAGTTTTAACAAGCCTCGTGGTCTACAGTTGCCCTCTCTGTTTCCTGTGCTCATTGCGAGATGTGACCCTCAGTTTGCTTCTCCAGTCTCCAGCCGCCACGCCTCCTGCCACAATGTACTCTAATTCCCTGGAACCACCAATTGTAATCTCAAATAAACTCTTCCTTTTATAAGTTCCTTGGTCATGGTGCTTTATCACAGCAACAGAAAAGTGACTAATACAAAGGGGATCACTATACCATACTTCAAACTATCTTGCAGGGCTACAGTGATAAAAACAGCCTGGTACTGGCAAAAAACAGACCTATAGACCAATGGAACAATACTGAAGATCCAAACTTGATCACATGCAATTTCACCACCTCATATTTGACAAAAGGGCTAAGACGACTCAATGGAGGCAAGAAACATCTTCAGCAAATGGTGTTGGCAAAACTGGATCACCACTTGTAGAAGAATAAAATTAAACCCCTACCTTTTATCCTGTATAAAAATCAACTCCAAATGGATCAAAGACCTCAATGTGAAACCTGAAACTCTGAAAATGATAGAAAAACGTTGGCAGTAACCTACAAGACATAGGCATAGGAAAACTTTCTAAATTAGACAGCAGCTGCATAGGAAATAATGTGGAACCTTATTAAAATCAAAAGCTTCTGTACAGCAAAAGAAACAAAGAAGTGAAGAGAAAACCCAGAGTGGGAGGAAAACTTCACCAGTGATACATCTGACAGAACATTAACATCCAGAATATAACTACTCAGAAACCAAAGGAGCAAGAAAACAAATGACTCACTCAAAAGATAAAGTGCTAAACAGACTCCACAAATGAAGAAGTAAAGATGGCTGAGAAATGTCTAAAAAGTGTTCAATATCACTAATAATTAAGGAAATGAAATCAAAATTAAAACCACTTTAAGATTTCATCTTACTCTGGTAAGACTGGGTATGATCAAGAAAACAAAGGATACCAAATGCTGGAGAGGCTGTGGGGAAAGGGGAATGCTCTGCTGGTGGGAATTCCACTGCTGGTGGGAATGAAAACTCATATAACCCCTATGGAAAGCAGTGTGGAAAACTCTTAAAAGACTCAAAATGACCCTACCACCTGAACCGGTCACACCACTGCTGGGTATATAACCAAAAGATTCATCCTATCACAGAGATACATGCACATCTATTCACACCTATTGTGAAGAGAGTTTATTGCAACTCTCTTCATAATAGTGAAGATCTGGAACCAACCCAAGTGTCCCTCTACTAATAAGTGGATGAAGAAAGTGTGGTACATCTACACAAAGGAATTCCATGCCATGGTAAAGAAAGATGACATTATGAACTTTGCAGGTAAATGGATGGAACTAGAAGCCATTATGCTAGGTGAAGTAACACAGTCCCAGAAAAACACACAATGTATGGTGTCCCTTGTGGATCCTAGCACCAAATCTCTATCTGTAAGGCAAACTGAATAATTCTTTTTTTAGTAAATATAATACCTGATGTTACTCATCAGCTTGCTATGTAATGTAGGAATGTAAAGTAATATTTTTTTTTTACCTGTATACAAGCCTACTGTCAAAATGTGAATCCCTAAACATGTTTTGGAATTAACCTATAGTTTATTTTCAGACATCAAAATTTTGGTATATGTGTGGCATATATATATGCATATTTTGGAGAGATACAAATTGGAAGGAACAAAAACAAATAAAAAAAGACTAGGTCATAGAATTGACTAAAACAGTAAACTTCTACACTGAAAATTTTTAAAAAGACAGAAAAAAAGTTGGGCATGGTGGTGCACACCTTGAATCCTAGCACTCGGGAGGCAGAGGCAAGCGGATCTTTGTGAGTTCAAGGCCAGCCTGGTCTACAGAGCGAGTTCCAGGACAGCTGGGGCTACAGGGAGACCCTGTCTTGAAAAGACCAAAAAAAAAAAAAAAAGACAGAAAAAGATTAAAGACTTGTATGGCAGAATGTATGAGCTCTGGCAGGGTAAGGGCAAGGAAGGGAGAGCGGGTCTAAATTTGACTAACAAATGTTATATGAAATGCACAAAAGTTGAATGAAAAAAAAAAGAGTCCCTGTCTCAAAACAACAAAAGTTTTGAAAATGAGAAGGGGGGTGGGGGAGAAACGAGGAATAAAGTTTTTTGTGCTCTTTTTGAGACAGGGTCTCCCTGTAGCCCCAGATGTCCTGGAACTCCCTATGTAGACCAGGTTGGTCTCGAACTCAAGAGATCTGATTGCCTCTGCCTCCTGAGTGCTGGGATTAAAGGCATGGGCTACAATACCTAGCTAAGAATAGTATTTTAACCATCTATATCAATAATTATATTCAATGTAAGCACCTAAGTGCACCAATTAAGTGCATCAATTAAAAGATAAAAATTGCCAGATGTGATGGTGCATGCCTTTAATCCCACCACTTGGGAGGCAGAGACAGGCAGATTCAAGACCAGCCTGGTCTACATAGCAAGCTCCAGGCCAGTTGGGACTAAAGGGAGACTCTGACTCAAAAATAGCAAAAAAAAAAAAAAAGATAAAAATTGTCAGATAATGATAAAAATATAAGCTTCCTAAAACTTAGTCTAAAGAAACATAATGAAGCATATAAAAAATAACTATTTCAAAAGAAATAACTAAATTAACTATAATTAACTATAATAACTAAGTATAAAACAAGTAACTTTAGAAAAAGTATTTTTCAGGGATAATGACCATACATGTCAGCAAGAAAAAAATGGTAACAGCTAAATTTGCATGCGCCCAACAAGATCTTTAAAGTGTATAAAAAAAAAAGAACAAAAACTGGGGCTGGAGAGATGGCTCAGTGGTTAAGAGCAGCAACTGCTCTTGCAGAGGACCCAGCACCCACATGGTGGCTAAGAACCATCTTAAACTCCAGTTCCAGGGGAATCCGACGCCCCCTTCTGACCTCCGTGGCATTGCACGACACAGGTGCAACAACCTACATGTAGACAGTACACTCATACACAAAAAAATAATAAAAAAAAATTTTTTTAAAGAAAAAAAACAAAACAAACAGGGCTGGCAAGGTAGCTCAGTGGTAGAATGTTTGCCCACCATGAAGGTTCAGCCCCCAGGCACATCCTTAGCACAATAAAAGGCTCCTGTACAGATTAGAAAGAGTGAAATAAAACTTGTCTCTTTTACAGGAAACAGGATTAACTCTCAGGCAGAAAATACCAAAGAATCTATTAATCTTACCACAAATTAAATTTACATTAATATATAAATTATTTATTATATGTAGACTACATGGATGAGACATACTACAAAAATGTTGACCAAAAAATATTCATCATACTTAAAAAATGAGAAATTAAAATAAGTTTGAATATTTTTATTATCTTAAATTTTTATATACCTAACTTCAAGTCATATCCTTAAATGTCAGTCATACAACAGTAAAAAAGAATACTACTTTCTATCTGCTCATCAACAATAATAATAAAAAGACATTAGGGAATTTCTCAGGTTGACATATTTTATTATTTCTATATTTGAGACTTAAGGTACCTAATTAACTTATGCTACAGCTACTCATTTTAATATTCAATCAATTAAAAACTAAGTTGATTCCTAAAGAGGTTCATAGAAGATTAAAGTTATTTTAAACTTAATAAAACACAAGTCAATTCATCAAATACACTATAGGTTATCTGTGTTTCTCATAAGTAAAAATATCATTTGAAAAACTATTTATGAGGGGCTGGAGATGGCCCAGCAGTTAAAAGCAATGGTTGCTTTTTTATGTTCTACTCCCAGCACCCAAATGGCAGCAATCCACTGTCTGTAATTCAAATTCCAGGTGTAATTCCTGTTCCAGGGAATCCAAAACCCTCTTCTGAGCTCAGAAGACATCATATGACATGAATGCACTAACATACATGCAGGCAAAATATGCATATACTTAAAATTTTAAAAAACAAAGGTCTTGCCCAGACCAGCTGAGCTGCAGGGACTGTGCCACATCTGGTAGGGGATTGTGGGAAGGAGAAGCTAGGCCCACTGGGCACACAGCAGAGGCCCAGACCAGCTGAGCTGCAGGGTACAGGGGTAAGGGTTAAGCAGGCAGTCTGTAGTCCCCCCCCCCAACTGGAATTCCAGAGGGAATGTTCAGTAAGCCCTACAACCAACCTAGAGGAACTGGCTGGCAGCATCAGAGGGAATACAGGGCTCAGAGGGTGTCATAAGGGCTGTTACCTACCCAGTTCTTACAGAATAGAAAGGGAAGAGTGAGCTATACCTCCCAGTATATAACCAAAATTGAAAGCCTGAAATCTAGACAAGCCAACACCCCATAAATAAAGAGAAGGAATCAGAGAAAGTGATCCTTCAACATGGTGAAGAGGCATCAGAATACAGGCAAAAGGAAACCCACATGCCAAGAGCACAAAGAAAGAACAATATGGGAAAGCGCAGAATAATTCCACACTAGTCTACTGAACCTCTGGAGGATTCACACAAGGAGACCTCTCTGGAGGTAGCACAGGACACAGATTGTAAAACAATCACAGATATAACCAAATAAATCATGGAACTAAGGGGAGAGAATGAAAAACTCGGAAAAGACCTAGAGGGAAAGAATAATAATCTTTGGAAAGAACTAAAAGGAGAAAATGACAAACTCTGGAAAGAACTAGGGGGAGAAAATGACAAACTCCGGAAGTGGAAACACTGAAAAGATCCCATAATGAAATGAAAAAGGAAACCAACCAGCAAAGCAAGGAGCTACAAGATTGAGAACCTCCAAAAGGAAGTGGAAATAGTAAAGAAAACACAAGACAAAATAAAAAAGGAAATGGAACACTCATCCAATCAAGAGGAAAGAAATAGGAGGAAGCAGAAAAAAGAACATCAGACCTGGAAGATAACACAGAACACCTAAAAAGCTCAAGTAAAAGACTATGAAAAATTTAAAAATACACAAGAATGGAATAACCAGGAAATGAGGGACACTATGAAAAGATCAAACCTCCGCATCATGATAGAGGAAGAAGAATCCCAAGAGAATGGCATTGATCAGATCTTCAACAGAATAATAGATGAAAATCNAAATTTTTCCTTTCTCCATCAACTACAATAGATATTTTGCTGAGTAAAGTAATCTTGGTTGGCATCTAAAGCTCGGTTAGAACTGGGTATATTTTGGTCCAAGCTCTTCTTGGCTTTCATTATTTTCATTGAAGTCAAAAAGTCAAACTATTAACTTATCCATGGGTTTTTTCCTTATTCAGTTATTCTCTCTTTTTTGAATATCTAGTGTTTTTTCTATGATGTGATGTGGGAAATTTCTGGTCCTGTCTATTTGGTGTTCTATGTGGTCATGCTCTTCTTGTATTTGTACAGGTATATCTTTCCTTAATTTGGAGAAATTTTCTTTCTATAATACTGTTGGAATGATCTGGTCTATAACATATCTGGGATACTTCTCCCTTTCCTGTTTTACCATTGATGTGTAGATTTTTTTTTTAATTTTCCTGCTTTTCACACTAATTTGGTTTTTTTTAATTGTATATATTTAACTTGAACAGTTTAAAGTTATTTTATGTCTAATATTTCAAGTTATGATATTATGTCTTATTTAATTAATAAATTCGGTTAATAAAAAAGATTATAAAAACACTTTCACAAGGGATGATTGGAAGGTTCCATTTACCATTTTTTACAATTAAGGCATGAGTTTTATACAGGATTTTAAAGTATATATTATAGTGAATTAATGGAAAGTTTATCAGTCTCTTATAATTAATAAACTATCTTCCTTTTAGCTTTATTCTCTATTTCTTAGTTCTTTGATTTGTTTTTTCTTCTTTCCTTATTTTTTTATTTTTGTCTATTTTTTTTATTTTATTTATGAATGTTTTGCTGTTTTTCCTTTCTTTCTTTCCCCCTTTTTTTTTTTTCCCCTTCCTTTTTTTCCATCCTCTTCTTCCCTCCCCTTCTTCCTTTTCCTTCCCCCCTTTTTTTCCTTTCTCCTCATTTTTTCCT
Source organism: Rhizomys pruinosus (assembly GCA_009823505.1). Lineage (NCBI taxonomy): Eukaryota > Metazoa > Chordata > Mammalia > Rodentia > Spalacidae > Rhizomys > Rhizomys pruinosus. Next base: position 1,425,875 of record VZQC01013287.1, on the reverse strand, counting down.
TCCCCCCCTTTTTTTTCCTCTTTTTCCTCTCTCCCTTCCCTTCTCTCTTGCTCTTCTCTTTTATTACTTCTTTTTTTTTCACATTTTTGGCACCAAACACAGAGATATCATTAAGTTCCTATGAGTATGACCTCATTTTTTTTTTTGCATAAGATCAAACCTTGGTATTGAACATTTCTCCTGTGGCTCTGTGCATTTCAATGAGTGGGAAATAAATACTTAGAAACCAAGATCCAGATACTGGTTATGTTCATTTGTGCTGGAGGTATATGTAATGAAGATTTTTAAAAGGCAAAGTCAGACCCATAAGGTGCACACCAAAAAGTAATACAAGACACCTGAGGACTCTAAATTGAAAATGTTTGTTCAGCTTCTTAGTAGAGATCTCTCTTTGGAAAATTATGTTAACTTTAATTAATTGTATTCTTTGGAAAAAAAATCCTGCAAGATATTGTTACTATTTTATACCTGAGGAAGAGGGGATTGATAATATCTTCACAGTTTGGGGAGGATTAGATAATGTAATGTATTTTTCATTGTGTAATAAGTACTCAGTGGGTGATATTTGTTTAATAAATCATTAGTGCCTAGATTTTTTTTTCTTATAAGGTGATAGTGTAGTTTTCAATAGTAATGACTTTTAATAAGTTTAGTAATGTGATAGGTCAGTGCAGGAGATTTGAAGAAGCAAGTAGAGGTGTAAGAAGTAAAGATAGGGACTGGAGAGATGGCCTGTTGGTTAGGAGCGCTGACTGCTCTTACAGAGGACCCGGGTTGATCCCCAGCACCCCATGGCGGTGAGAACCGTCTGAAACTTCCAATTCAGGGAACTCCATTTCCAGGGGAATCCGACAACCCTCTTCCGCCCTCGAGGCATTGCACGACACGGGTGCACACACTTGCCATGCCGACAGTTACATTCATACACATACAGAAATAAAAATAAAAAATAAATACCTTTATAAAAAAAAAAAGAAGTAAAGATTTAAAGGGAATTAGTCAGTGAAGAAAGAAAGTGGAATTTCATAGCTGATAAGGCATGTGAGAGGAGAAGGGAAAACATAAAAAGATAGGGCACTAAGGGGCTGGAGAGATGCCTAGTGGTTAAGAGCGCTTACTGCTCTTGCAGAGGACCTGGGTTCGATGCCCAGCACCCACATGGTCGGCTTGCGAACCATCTTTAACTCCGTTCCAGGGGAATTTGACACCGTTCTGACCTTGTCGGCATTGCACAACACGGGACAACAGACCTACATGCAGAAAAAAAAAAAAAAAAAAAAAAAAAAAAAAAAAAAAAAAAAAAAAAAAAAAAAACTAAAAATAAATTAATTAATTAAAAAAAAAGATAGGGCCCACTTAAATGCATTTAGGTTATTTCGTCCTGAACATCCCTGCATGCTTTGTGAACAACAGTACTGTTGTGTATTTGTGTGTTTTTAAGAATGTGTCAAATTATTCAATGTGCATCCATCAAGGAAGTAGGAGTAATAAGAATGCCTATCGGGGCTTGAGAGTTGGCTCAGGGTTAAGAGCACCAACTGCTCTTGCAGGACTCAGGTTTGATCCAGCAATCCACCTGGTGGCTAAGCAACCTCTTAAGCGGGCGTGGGGGTGACGCCTTAATCTTAGCACTTGGGAGGCGAGAGGCAGGTGGATCTCTGTGAGTTCAAGGCCAGCCTGGTCTACGAGTGGAGTTCCAGGCCAGCTGGGGTAATTTGAAGACCCTGTGTAAAAAAAAAAAAAGTTCAAAAATAAATGAATAAAATAGTTTAAAAAAATGCATACTCATTTTCATTTTTGAAAATATGACCTATAATTAATACATATCATTGACACTTGAGTGAACATTAGTTATCTCAGATAAGTCATCTGAATAAAGCCCCCCATATGCTTTTTCTAAACTAGTTTCATAATGTACCTGAAAATTAATGTTATATTATCTAGCCTCTGGCATTAAAAATAGATAATCTTTTTATAAAAGTGCATTTGGCACAGAAAGTACTTAATGGGAGTATAATCAGGTTTCTTTGTCCCAACTGGTAGATAGCATAGGAACTTGAGTTTCAGTGTTCATTAACTTAATAAAGTGAACTAAGAATTACATAGATGGCTGGAACCACTTGTGTAGAGCATGGAGGCACCTCTTTATTTCCTTAACCACAGTAAAAATGGAGAGGCTCAAAAAAAAAAAGATGGAGAGGCTCCTTTAGGTGAACTAATGTGTGGAAGTAATGCCACCCTGATGATGTCAGATAATTATCTTAGGATAATGATCAGATGTTCTACTTCTTAGTACTGAAGATGAAAAGGAAGAAGAAAGTAGTGAAGAGGAGGACGAAGACAAGCGGCGTCTCAATGATGAGTTACTAGGAAAAGTTGTGAGTGTTACGTCTACAGCTGAGAGGATGGAATGGTGTCCAGCTTTGGTAAGTGAGGCTTTGCCAAGTGAACCAGCTGTAGAGTAGAGTCGACTTTGTTTAAAATAGGATTTTCAAAAAGAGATTTGAAATATTTGGGAAGCATTAAATTTTTTTAAAAAATTATTTTTAATATTTTCTTTGCTGTTTTTGTCTTTTATATTTTTCTGTGTATGAGTGTACTGTCTGCATGTAGGTTGTTGCACCCGTGTCGTGCACTGCCGAGGAGGTCGGAAGAGGCGTTGGATCCCTGGACCTGCAGTTAAAGGCCTGTTCTTAGCTACCATGTGGGTTGTGGGAATCGAACCCGGGGGTTTCTGTAAAGAGCAGTCGGCGCTCTTAACTGCGGAGCAATCTCTCTAGCCCCTCTTTATTACTGTTATGTGTATGAGTGTATTCCCTGCATGAATGTGAGTGCACCCATGTCATGCACTGCCTGCAGAGGTCAGAAGTGGGGTTGGATCCCCTGGAACTGTTGCTTCAGATGGTTGTTAGCTGGCATGTGGGTGCTAGGAACTAAACTCAGGTCCTCTGCAGGAGCAGCCAGACACCCCTCCACCCTACCTCCAAAGAGTTTGACTTTCACATCTAAGAGAGTATATGCTAATTAGAGATTGTGTAGTATTAAAAAATATATTTTATTTTTATCTTATGTGTATGATTGTTATGCATGCATATATGTAAGGTTTGTTCCATGCCTTGAGGAGGTGAGAAGCGGTTTTGGAAATGGTTAAGTATTAAATGGTAATCTACATGTACAGAGACAGAATGAGAGGAGATGGAGAAGAGAATATATATGAGTGGAAGTAAGCATTACTTGTAGTAAGCTAGAGGTGGTATCACATGTTTTTAATTCCAGCATTTATGAGGCAGAGGCAGGAGGATGTCTGAAATTGAGGCCGGTCTGGTCTACATAGTGAATATCTGCCCAGCTGGAGCTCACAAAGGAAACCATTCACCACGCACAAACAAATAAACAAGCAAAATTTTTTGTGTAGTACTTGTCTCTAAAGAACCCACTTTGCTTGACCATTAGGTGAGACTAGGGCATGATAGGAACTACAACTGCAAACAGAGTTTGCATCTGTGGCCGAAGGGTCTTCAAAAGACGTAATTCTGCAGACTTTCACAGGAGAATGGCTTTGAGCTGCGTATTTAGGAATGTTGATGAGGCAGAGTTAAGTTGATCTGTTGTCTTTGGAAAGACTGGAGGTGATTAGAATCTGCTCCTGGCTAGTATGGGCCCCGTTTTTCCTCTTTGGTGTTCCATGTTACCCTGTGTCACCACTGTATTTATCCCCCATCTTGTTCTTCCTATGTATCTTATATTTGCCCTTCTCTTACACTGTTGATTCCTGAGGGTAAACACAATCACTGTACTAGACTAACAGTTACAGCATCTTGCACACAGACAAAAAGACATCTATTTTCATTTGTTATGATATGACCATGCCTATAATCCTAGCTACTAAGAAAAGAATCAGAACTTCAGAGTCATCCTCAGCTATATAACTGGTTCAAAGGTTGACTGGGCTACATGAGAACTGAAGACAGAAACCAGACCAAATCGGGGCTGGAGAGATGGCTTATCAGTTAAGAACACTAGCTGCTCTTGAGAGGACCTGGGTTCACTTTTAACATCCACATGGCAGCCAACAACCATCAGTAACTCCAGTTCTAGAGGATCCAACACTTCTGGCCTAAACTCTAGATGTGTATTAAGTTTAAATGTAACACGGTTACAATCCTATTCTATTACAATCCTATTCTAATACAATTCTATTACAGAGCTATACAGTGAGTATAGCTCTGCAATAGAACTTTTGCCTTCCATATTCAAGGTCCTGGGTTTGATTGATAGGCTCCTATTAAGGGAGATCATGAGTAGGTATGCTTCAGCAATTCCAGGCATGTACTGCTCAGCTTTTTTCTCTTAATTTAATTAATTCGTAGTGTATGGTGTTTGTTTGTACTGTATGTAAGTGCACCCATGTTGTACAGTGCTCACTAGGGGTCAAGAGGGTGTCTTGTCAGTTGTGTTATAGGACAGGACAGTTATTAGCGTCATGAGCTCTGGTGCTGGGAATGAGGGTTGGGCATGGATGGCGGGGAGGAATGAGTCTAAGTTTGATTAAGAAATGTACGAAATGCACTCAATAATACATTTAAAAAACAGAAACACTTTATTACCTAGCTAGCATAAGTCCTATTTTAAAATTTATTACTTTCATTTTATGTGTATGAGCGCATTGCCTGTGTCTAGGTCAGTGCACCAATGTCATACAAAGCCCATAGTAGCCAGAAGAGGACATCAAAAACCCTGTACTGAAGTCACAGATAGTTGATAGCTACCATATGGATGCTGAAACTGAACTTGTGTCCTCTGCAAGAGTAGCCATTGCTCTTAAAACCAGAGCTGTCTCTCCACCCTGGGTTTAAAAAAAAAAAAAAAAAAAAAAAAATCAGATTTATTTATTTATTTTATTTTATTTTATTTTATTTTATTTTATTTTATTTTATTTTATTTTTTGGTCTTTTCGAGACAGGGTCTCCCTGTGGCCCCAGCTGCCCTGGAACTCCCTCTGTAGACCAGGCTGGCCTTGAACTCAAAAGATCCGCCTGCCTCTGCCTCCCAAGTGCTAGGATTAAAGGCGTGCGCCACCACGCCCGGCTAGCAGTGGTCATATTTTAATTACATAATACTTCGTCATTATATAATCTAATGACTGTAGAAGTTAAATATGTTGAAAACAGGTATTTTCAGTAATACAGTAATTCAGTAATAAGCAATATGGCAGTTGAGCTATTTCTTGACTAATATAAACCACTTGAGACATTAGCAGATCCAGAATCTTTTTTAAACATTTTATTATTTTTTTTAACATTTTATTATTTTTATTTTGTATGTATGAGTATACTGCCTGCATGTATGTTACCACACCCATGTTGTGCAATGTCCATGGAGGTCAGAAGAAGGTGTAGGATCCCCTGGAACTGGAGTTAATGGACATTTGTTAGCTGCTATGTGGATGATAGGAATCAAACCCAGGTCCTCTGCAAGAGCAGTCGACCCTCTTAACCGCTGAACTATCTCTCCATTCCCCAGAATCTTTGTTTTTAAAAATACATTCTCAAGGCTGGTGATAATGGCCCATCAAGTAAAGGTTCTTACTGCCAAATACCTGAGTTTGTTTCCTAAGGAAATTTCCGAAGTTTTCTTTTTCGCCGGCTTTTTCTGAGCATTTTATCACTTGCATTCCTAGTTAAAAATACCACTCTACGGAATTCACCTCTGACTACCAAAAGCCCATGTAGAAGCCCCTATTGCAGGCTCTATAATCCTAGCCGCAGTCCTTCTCCCTCACAAACTAAGTGAATAAATAAATATAATAAAAAAATTAGAAACATTCTTGGCCAGGGGTATAATTCAGTAGTTGAGTTATTTGCCTAACATTTGCCTTGGGTTTGATTACCTAGCACTCTAAAAATGTTTAAACAAAATAGGGCTGAAGAGAGATGGCCTAGCGGTTAAGAGCACCAACTGCTCTTGCAGAGGACCCGGGTTCGATCCCCAGCACCCACATGGCGGCTGAGAACCGTCTTTGACTCCAGTTCCAGGGGAATCCGACGCCCTCTTCTGACCTCCGCAGCATTGCATGACACGGGTGCACAAACCTACATGCAGACAGTACATTTGTGCACATACAAAAAAATAAATTAAAAAAAAAATAAGTAAATGGTGTTTTTTTTCTGAGCAAGGGGAGTTAATTAGATCTGATTTTGTATTCCAGGTCATCTCTCCCAGCTGTAATGATGACATCACAGTGAAAAAGGATCAGTGTTTAGTTCGATCCTTTATTGATTCTAAATTGTGAGTAGTGAATCACTAAGTAATACATACAACTTGGTACACGGATCTCCTGTTAGTGTACTTCGACTAAAACTCTGTTCCTATAAAGTTCCTTATTCATGAGCTGTGATAGTTCAGAAGTTATTTAATGTGTTTTAATGTAAAAGCTCAATAGTATGTGAAAACAATATTGAAGACAGGTTTGGTTTTGTAAAACAAAACTTTTTTATTGACAAATTAAACATTTTTATCACATTTTTTCATATTATGAATGTTGAAACTTCTTTTTAATAGAATTTATTAGTTGAGCTTTTACTTTTAAAAACCAGACTCCTAGAAATAGTTCCTAATTTAATCTGTTTTGTTTAAAAGATAACAGTAAAGTTAAATAAGTATTTGTTATTGTCCATGAAAAATATGACACTATTAATATATTTGTTGGTGATAAAAACATTTCAATATTACCTCCACTAAACTTAATGTAAAATTAGGAAATATAGAAGAGTAGACATCTACAAGTATTGAAATAACCATGTTTATATTGTATATAGGAAGTTTATATACATGGAAATATTTGGATTTGAGACTGTCAAATTGGATTATGTACCTCTGTTACCTGTTATGCTTATTAAGGATTGTGCTATTCATGGTCTTAGACTTTTAAAGCACTATTAGGCAAAGTAATTTTTGTTTTTGAGGTATATATTTTATATGTTAATGTGGACTGCTCAAGTGGTCATTTTTATTTAATAAGTGGCTTTTCCCTCTGTCTTTCTCTGTAATTAGTTACTCTATAGCAAGGAAGGATATTAAAGAAGTAGACATTCTCAATCTGCCAGAATCTGAGCTCTGCACTAACGCAGGTAAAAAAAAAAAGAAGATAAATCCATATATTATTTCGTGATGTGGCTGTATATAGAGAATAATGAAACAATACTGAATATTCTCTGTACTATTTTAACATTGGTTTATGTGCCTGCATGTGCTGTAAATGTGGCCCATTAACTTAGAACATTATGAGATTAAAAAAAAAAAAATCCGGGGCTAGAGAGACGTCTCAGCAGTTAAGAGCACTGACTGCTCTTGCAAATTAATTACTTTTATCACATTTTTTCATATCATGAATGTTGAAACTTCTTTTTTTTTTGTTTTTTTTTTTTTTTTG